>RJWK010024690.1:0-28204 GCA_004363435.1 Platanista minor | reverse complement strand
TACATTCTTTTTTAAAACATTCTTTTCCATTATGGTTTATCATAGGATACTGAATATAGTTTCCTGTGCTATAGAGTAGGACCTTGTTTAACCGTTCTGCATATAATAGCTAACATCTGCTAACCTCAGCCTCCCACTCCGTCCCTCCCCCTCCCCCTTGGCAGCCACCTGTCTGTTCTCTGTCTGTGAGTCTGTTTCTGCTTTGGAGACAGGTTCCTTTCTGCCATATTTTAGATTCCACATGTAAGTGATATCATATGGTATTTGTCTTTCTCTGTCTGACTTACTTCACTTTTGAGTTCTTGTGATCATCCCTCAGCCACAGCATGGCTTTACTTCCTCCCCCTTCCCATTGTCTGAACATGTCCAGAGGAGCTGGTGCAGGAGGCTGGGAAGCCCAGAGCAGAAGGAAAGGGTCTGGGAGGAAACAGGCAAATGACCAGCTTGGAAACCTCAGCTGTCTTGGCTCCTTCTGGAATATCACCCTTAGAGGGCCCCAGCCCAGCTGTCCTAGGGCTGGACTTGCTCTCTTCAAGGTTCAAGTTTTACTTCTTTTCCCTTTTGAGGTCACGCTCATCTTGTAGGACGTTGGCTTCAGACAGGGAATCAGTAAAGCAGAAAGACAGAGTGTGGTTTACCTTCTACCTTGGAAACTCACCTGGAGGGCAAGGTGATTGGCTTCTGGGAGACACAGGCTCTCTCACCTGTGGGAGAAATTGAATGCTGCTCTCATGGGCTTGCTGTCAATGGGAAATGGAAGCTATTTGTCCTGGTGGCACCTGGCACTCAGCTGGTCATACAGCATCCCCCATACTGGCATAGGCACAGGCATACTGGTGCAACAGTGGTGCAGGCCATGGTGGTGTGAGCCACCTGCTCGTGCAGCCCTCTGATGCTGCACCTGCTAGGTCTGGATCATCCACCACTTCTTTCTCATGACAGATGCCTGCTTATCTTGTCCAGCCTTATGACTTATTTGTTTTGACCCAGCTCATGATGGGTGGTTCTAGCCAGATGGTCACATGGTGTCTCCTGACCGTCCTTCTGTCTCAACCAGAGACCAGTAACACACAGGAGTTGTTTTCAACAGACATGAGACTCTACTGTAGATGGCATGGCCTTTGGCTAAAACCCAATGTCCTGCTGAGATCTACCCCTGGAGCATGCCACACACTCCAGAGGACGTCTCTTCCCACCACTGACACCTCTAGCAGCATCAGGTCGGTTGAGTGACCTGGTTCATCAGGCAGCTCCTTGTACTGCAGCCCGAACCTGCCACAGAGCCCTCTGCACTCTGGTCCCCACTCAAAGCTGGCAGCCTCTCATGTCACTCCATCTATGTGTCAAAGTATTATCCTACACGTGCCAAGTGCTCCAACAAGAACCTGGAGAGGCCTGCCAGATGCTAAGCATCCCTGTTTGGGGAGGGAGATGCAAGATGAGATAATTTCCCTTTTACTTTGAAGATGGTGTACAAGCATGCCCCTGGCCCCCTGGATCCCCAGAGATCCAGGACCACTGAATCCCTGAACAGTCTCTGTATGTGGCAGAACCTGAATCTCCATAAGGTTTCTCTGTCACCCTCTGAAGCACATGCGTCTTACCGAGGTCTCCGGTGTGTCAGCTGCCCCTTGCTCATCTGGCCCTATCAGCACAACATCACCAAGATAATATGTCAAAGTGAAGTTCTGTGGCATGTCTGGATCATTCCGATCTTTTTTGACAGTATTATGAAAGCGGACAGGAGAGTTGAAGTGTATACTGTTGCCCGTTCCACGTGTATGCAAACCGTTTCTGATCCTCTTTTCTTCCTGGATGCAACAGACATATTTGCCAAATCAATGTCAGTATACCATGCCCTGAGGCTGTTTCAATCTGCTCTAGTTAAATACTACGACGGGGATGTGGGCTGCCATCCGGCTTCCACTTGCTGAGTTTGTGAGAGCTGAGAGTTGTCCTCTGTGATCTGTCTGGTTTCTGCAGGAGCCACCGAGTGACTTGAGTAGAAATATGATGGGGACTATGCACACTACCCGAATCCTTAGATTCTTAAGAAGAGTGCTTTTCTCCCCCATCCCCACCAATCAGGGATTGTTATTGCCAGTTCTTTACTGTCTTGGCTGGTGTGTGTGGAGCGGGGGAGCAATTTTAGAAGTGTGCATTTGATCTTCCCTACTATGATAGCTCTCATCCCCCAGGGCAATGTGGAACTTGAGATACCCAACTACACACTGACTACTCTCTTAGAACATGAGTTTCCAATTTTCCCGTATTTGACCTGTAGATGTTACATGATTTTGGTACTTATCCCATGTATAGCTCCAAGATTTTACAAAAGGATGTGTATGAGTCTGACTGATGTCCTTGGTGCCCAGGTGTCAAGAGCACCGCGGGGCTCCTGAGAAGGTTCTGATGTCACAAGGGGACCAACACTCACGAGATTGTCAAGAAGGTCTGCAGAGGGCCCATGTCTCCCACGAGGCTGTGTTTTCAGGCTCCCGTACCCATCCTGATGATACTCACTCTTCTTTTGAAGATGTGGGTTGCTATGGTGACAAAGAATGAACTGTGAGGGTCTATGAAAATAGGGTAATTGGGAAGAAGGAGTTTTAACCAATATAAATTGTTTCCCAAGTTAGTCCTTTCAATAAATCTGAAAAATCACATCACATCACCAACAAAGGTGGTAATGAAGTCTGTGAATGCAGACAACCAACAAAGGACCATGGGGACATATTCGCCTCTGTCTATGTTAGGTTGTCCTGGTGAACCCTGGGGTCCTGGGCCAGGATGGGATTCTAGGTAGAGGAGGGATGAGCCAGAAACTGTAAAGTCCCTTAAGGGTAAACAATATTCTAACAAGGACCCACTGTATAGCACAGGGAACTCTGCTCAACATTATGTAGCAACCTAAATGGGAAAAGGATTTGAAAAAGAATAGATACGTGTATATGTATAACTGAATCACTTTGCTGAACACCTGAAACTAACACAACGTTGTTAATCTACTGTACGCCGATATAAACGAAAAAGTTAAAAAAAAAGGAGTAAACACTCTTTTGAAAATTACCGAGTAGATTAGGGCCTGCTAATCCCTTTACCTGCACAGTGAAAGTGATGTGAGGCTGGCAGGGAGGGAATCAGGATCCCATCTCACAGAGGCTCAGGGAAACGGCAGGGAGTTGCCCGAGGCCATATGGTTAGGCGGAGGCAGTGCTGGGGCCATTCCCCAGGTTCCCAGGCTTGTCGCTGCTTGTCTGACTACCAGGGCACCTTACAGGCAGCTTTGGGCCAGAGCCAGTACCCGAAACCCTTCTCCTTGGCATCGTTCTTTTCCCTGCGATGCGGAAACAGTGAGGGCGGGCACCCTATGCCCTCCTTAGCAAGATCCTGAGGCTCATCGGCGGCAAAGGAAAGAGCAAGTCAGCGCCAGCCCCTTCTGGCTTCAGAGAGCTTAATGTGCTGTCATCTAGAAGAAAAATGGTGGGGGAGGCAATCTGTGGCAGATACTGTGTTATTAGCTGCCAGGGAAGCTCGAGAGGAAGGCTGCCCAAGAGTCAGAAGCCTATGGAAGCAGTGTGGTGCGTCCCCAGGCAAGGTAAGCTAGGGACGGTCCAGCAGGGCTGACCCGGCTGCTGAGCCATTAGGCCTACCTGGGTCCCTCAGCTTCCTCCTAGACGCCAGCCTGGCAAGGATGAAAGATGGAAGACATGGCTGGTCCAGAAAATGGCACAGACCCCAAGGGACTTCCCTGGCGGTCCAGTGGTTAAGACTTGCTTGCATTGCAAGGGACACGGGTTCAATCCCAGGTTGGGGAACTAGGATCTCACAGGCCACATGGTGAAGCCAAAAAAATACAAAAGTTAAAAAATAAAGTTAAAAAATAAGACAAGACATATCATTAGAAATAAAGAGAGAGATTTGAAAAAAGAAAGAAAGGAAATGGCACAGACTCGAGAGAGGAGTGGCCAGGCCAAGGTCACACACATGTTAGCTATTAAGGTGGAATTAGAAACCGAGCTCCGGGTTCCCAGGCCAAGCTCAGTGCCTCTCAGGGAGCCCCCTTCCCCCCACCCCCGACTCTCACTTATCATCGCATCCCCAGCCCCCCTTCCCTTTGCAGGGGCAGCATGCACCAGCCTCCACCAGCCCCTTCCCCATTCTCCCTCCTCAGCTGGCCCTGGATGCCCACCTCTGGCAGGTTCTGCTGACAGTCTCCCAGGCTGGAACCCATGCTCACCTCTCCTACTCTTCAAGCCAATCATCATCAAGCCCTGGCAGCTTGTATGCAGAGACAGGATGTGCTCATATCCTGCATGGCTATATTCTCACGTCCCCATCCTCTGTCCCCCTGTAACCTCAGCCCACCTCACCTGGTCGCCTTCTCCCCTCCATTCACACCATCCTTTCATCTACACATGCAATCATTTATTTAACCAGTGTTAGCTGAGGACCTACAATGTGTAGGGCACTTTTTAAGGCTTCGTAGATAAGGCTGTGACTAACATGAACAAACCCTGTCCTCATGGAGCTTACACCCCAAAGGTGAGGGTGCAGACAATAAACAAGCAAAGAGATACAGTGGGTCACAATGATAAAAATGTTATACAGAGGGAAAGGCACATGCACACACGTAGACACACATGTGCACAGGAGAGGGATGGGGTGCCTGGGGTGAAACATTTTGTTCAAGGAGCACCTTAGGAAAAGGGTTTGAATAGACACTGAAGGAGTCCAGGTGGGATAGCCGGGGATTACATTCGAGGCAGAGGAAAGAGAAAGTACAGAGACACTGAAGCAGGGGTGGCTTGGTGCGTCCGAGGCACACAGGAGACCAGTGGGGCTGGTGTGAGAGGGACTCACGGTGAGACTGGTGGGACAGGAGGTCAGAGGCGTGACGGAGACCTGGTTCCAGAGGCTGGTGCAGGGAATGGGAAGGAATTCGGCTCTCTCCCTGAGTGAGGTGGGAAACATCTGAGTGTTGGGAGGCCAGGGTGGGCACAATCCGAGTCAGGCTTTGAAAGGACCCCTATGGCTGTAGCTTGGGGAGCAGGTCTCAGGGGCGGAGCAGTGAGCCATTCTCAGGCCACTGCAACAATCCAGCAACAGAAGATGGTGGAAGGGCCAGGGTGCTGCAGGGGAGGTGGTGGTTTGTGGTCAGATTCTGGATGTGTTGTCAAGGCAATCCTGGAAGACTTGGCAGCACTCTGGGTGTGTGAATGGAAGGGAAGCGCCAAGGTGTTTGGCTTAAAGCCTGAGAAGCAGGGAGGGACAATCTATCGAGATGGAGAGTATGTTGGAAGGAGCAAGTTTGATGGGGAAAAAACAAAGAGTTTTGTTTTGACACCATCCAGATAATGCATATTCATAACGTATTTGCTTGTTCGGAGCATTTTCATCATATGTTCTTTCTTTTTTTATTATTTGCGGTACGCGGGCCTCTCAGTGTCGCGGCCCCTCCCGTTGCGGAGCACAGGCTCCGGACGCGCAGGCTCAGCGGCCATGGCTCACGGGCCCAGCCGCTCCGCGGCACGTGGGATCCTCCCGGACCGGGGCACGAACCCGCATCCCCTGCATCGGCAGGCGGACTCTCAACCACTGCGCCACCAGGGAAGCCCGTCATATGTTCTTTCATTGGATTTTACCCTTACAACAATTACAACAATCTTGTAAAATAAGCAGGAGTACACACACACACATTTCTAAATATACCAGGATACTTTTCAGAAAGGGAGCAGAGACATTTCAGAGGGGCAGTTGCTTTTATCTTCTCACCCTCCTCATTGCAAAACTATAGAAATTCATTTCTCTCTTCTATAAGAGTGCAGAGCTAAGTGTTCCCAGGTAATCTACTGTCCTCAAGAGCTGGTGTTCATCTCTGTGTCTAAAACAGCTGCTCCACTTTTGCCTGGAGGAGGAAAGAGGAGGGCAGGGCGTGCCCCTTCCTTTTAGGGGCTCAGCCTACAGTGCTCATGGCACCTCTGCTCACACCCTATTGGCCAGAAATTGATTATACAGCCTTTCCTGCTGCCACAGAGGCTGGGAAATAGGGTGTTTGTAGCTGGGTGGCCACATTCCTGGCTACAACTCTGCCCCACTCATTCTCCCCCATCTTCATTTCACTTAGAACTTGACCTCAGCAAGATGAACAATTTCTCAAATTATCAATTTGACTGCTGATGTCCAAAAGGATAATACATTCCTTTACTATTTTTTTCCAGCAAATGTTGGCAAAAGGAAAATTACACCACATATTATCTTAGAGAGCTTCCTAACTCTTCCTGACTCAGCATATCTCTCCTCCAAATCTCAACCTCAGTGCTGCTTATAAAGATCATTTTAGCCACCGTTGACCTTTCCAATGCCATCACAATCCAATCCCCAATTAGCAAGCTAAGTCCCAGTATCTTACCATCACTGCAAAGAGATTCTAGCAGAGCAAGTGGGAGAAGAGGAGGTGGAAACCTATGAGTATTTATCGTGTAATGGTTTGGGGGGTGTGTGTGTGTCTTGTAACATCTGGGTGGACTCCTAACCTCCTGAAAAAGTTCCTCAGATCTCCCAATATCCATGCCCCAATCCTCAACATGCAGACATTCTTCTATGTGTTTCTTTGCCAACTGGGAAAGGAGGAGTATCTTCCAAGGGTCTCCCGCCATCTCATTGGTGCAAACTTCATGCTACCTCTCTCATCACTCCCTCCCCCTGCCCTCAGGAAGAATGTACCCATTTCCCCCTTGTGTTTTACAGTCAAGTTCCATCCCCAACAAGGAGAAGGCAAAGATAAGGCCGTATCCAAGGATGAGTAAGAGTTTGCCAGGCAGGCAGGTATATGGCATGCCAGCATCTCAGAGCAGTGGATGGGCCTCTGAGGTCTTCTCCCACCTAAGCTCCCATGATCTTTGAGTGAATGCATACTCAAAGTGTTTGAGCCCATTGAACAGCTTTTTCCCTCCAGTCCTTCCCTCCTGTAATAATCCCCATAAGAAGAGCTAAAAACTCTATCCATTTTCTGTTTATTCCTGATGTGTTTTGGATCCCTGCCCGAGGGAGAACTGTGCTGTTGGCCGATTGTGTGCTGAGGATGGCAGAAAGCAACCCATAGACCAGCTGGAGCTTCTACCTTGAGGCCATGTTGAGAAACACTAGGGCTGCTTGAGGCACCCTATTGCAGAAATGAGCCCCAAAGTGCCAGGAGGGCATAGGTTTGGGTGAAGTGGGTTTGTACTCAGGGTTGGTGCAAAAGGGTGTTGACCAGGGATAGGACTCCCGACTCAGAGTGGTGTGAGGGGTGGCAGTGTAGTTACGGCAAATGCATCACAGAGTCTGAGCCCACTTTCTGGCTCTGTCACTTCATCCCACGTGCCCACCCCTGCTCCTCTTTAGACTGTGCCCTCCCTTGTCTGCTTCTGCCCACTGGCTTATAGGATCTGCTCCTGTCTCCCCTGACTGATGGCCCCTTCTCCCTGCCAGGGCAGGTCAAGGCAGGACTAGCTACAGAATTTGTGGGGTTGGGATAAAACATTTACAATGCAGCACCCCTTATTCAGATAGTGATTACTGTTCCAAGATGGCTTCAGCCGAGCATGGAATGATGCACGGACACTCTAAGTGTTAACTGCCCAGGTGACACACCAAGAGAGCTCTGAAACTCCAATGATTTCAGGCACTCAAGCAACAATGACAGTGACTTCACAAGAGAAGACTCTGCCATTCACACAGAATATGTGTGTCCGGATCAGGGACCTCACAACAACTTTACGGTTATGATGGACCACAGAAAACACTCTCCACTCCCAAGGTGCCAAAAGAATTTAGGAAAACTTTCCAGAATTTGCCCTGCCACCCTCTTGTTCATCTGAAACTCTTGCTCATCCAACAAGAAAATGGTAGCACTTTTCCGGAGTATCCACTGAGCCTCCCGGTCCAGGCAAAAATAAGTACCCCCTCATCCATTGCCTTTCTGTTTTGTACATTTATGTACCCAATATTCTTTTTAAAAAACAAAAGTTCAGAAAGCTTTGTCCCCACCCTCCCCATTCCCTTCATGCATATATTTAACTTTTGAGTTGTCTGAAGATTATTGTAAATGCCTACAGGAATTGCCTGCATGTTATTAAGAATCCTAGTCTCCTAATACAATGTGTCAAATACAAATTTTACTAGTTTTCTTGCGTGAAAAAGCCAGGAAAAGACTATCTCCTGGAAATTCCATACCTCAACCATGTTCCTGTTTTAATCCTATGTCTTACCCTCTCTTTTCTGGGGCTGGAGATCCAGAGTGAGACCCTCATGATGTCCTGGCCTCTATTTTATGGGGAAGAAGAGATGTCTGGGCAGCCTGTCCATACACATCGGCAAAGACTGCAGCCCAATTTTTCTTTTTTCTTTTTTCTTTTTTTTTTTTTTTCTGTACGCGGGCTTCTCACTGTTGTGGCCTCTCCCTCTGCGGAGCACAGGCTCCGGACGCGCAGGCTCAGCGGCCGTGGCTCACGGGCCCAGCCGCTCCGCGGCATGTGGGATCTTCCCAGACCGGGGCACGAACCCGCGTCCCCTGCATCGGCAGGCGGACTCTCAACCGCTGCGCCATCAGGGAAGCCCGCAACCCAATTTTTGATGAAGAACAAAAACCCTCTCCAAGCAGTTCATGTACAAACAAATTGTGTACGAATACGACAGGCCAGGTGCAAAGGAAAGAGAGCTGAGACATTGAACTTGTAGTATATGGAAGAAAAGGAGAGGAAGAAGAAATAAATTTTACCTGACTGTTCCTGCACATTTCCCCAGATGAGTCCCAGGAGGAATTAGGGATCATGGTACCTCAGACTTAAACCATTAAACCATATTGTAGCACAAAGGAATAGAAACCCAAACCAAGATTCCTCCTTCTTCCGCCTTCCTCTGGATGTGCCCCCTGGGATGTTATCTGTGAAATCAGTGGACTAGTAGGGGCAGGGCTTGGCCCACTGACTTAAGAAATTCTTCTTAGGGGAATGTGATTCTTTTTATTATACAGGGAGATATAAAAATATATATGAATGGGCAATTTTATTGCTTGATTTGAGCATTATATTTTATTAGCGTAGTAGGTGTGTTTTGTCATATACCCATTACCCACTGTTAACAGTGGGGATCAGAGCATATTTCAAGTTTGCATGAGGAGAGTTTCAGAACAGTATGCTGGGTGCGGCCTGCAGAATTGGACTGGTTCTCTGAAAGCTCCAGTCTCCCAGGTGGCGGTTATTTGCTGCTGCGTCTAGTACCGCAGACACTACAGGACACAGTGGACTCTTTGAGGGCAGGGACCGCCTCTTGCGTGACTCTCTATCCAGCACATTGCCAGGCATAGAATCTATGCTCAATAACTATCTTGATCTACATTTTCTGCTTTTGATTCTGGTTGCCGTGTTCTCACCTCTGCCCTGCGCTGCCCCTAGAGACATAACAGGCTTTTTGTACCTGCTCCAAAGTGTGCACCTCCCCATTCACCAAAATCCATCCCCCGTGTCCAAAGTAATTGCTCTGTCTCCGAGGATGGCCTGTGGCCATGCTGAGGCAGGAGTCCCTGGAGAGGTCCAGCTCCTGTCTGCTGTCTGTGAGCAGGGCCATGGGCAGATGGAGTTTCATCCTGGCCCAGGAGATCTTTGTGTGATCAGCCCTGGAAGTGGATCAGAAGGCAGGTTGGAAAATGCTGCAAAATGAATGGTCCCTGATAATTTGTGGAGTTGGAGCCAGAGCCTGCCCAGAAGTGTATCATCAGAAACAACAGCACCAGGGCTGAGTGAGAGAGAGGTTCCCAGGATGCTGACTTCTGGGCTGAGAGCTCCGTGTTAAACTCTCCCAGTCCCTGCAAGAGCAATGTCTGCAGTCATAGAAGATGTGGGGAGTGATCATGAGTTATGGTGGGGACAAGCCCTGGAGCCGGGCTAACTTTGGCTCAGATCTGACCTGTCCACTTACCAGATGGGCTTTGAGAAAGCTGCTTGAGGTCACCAAAGCCTCAGTTTCTTCATCTTTAAAACGGGTATAATGACACCTCATTTTGTGAGGGGTACATGAGTTAGTAGAGATACACACATAGTTGGTGCTTGGTATATAATCTGTTGAATGAGTCCCTGAAAAAAAATTGACTTTCCTAGTGTCTGGCCCATTATTTATGCTTTTAATGAATGAAGAAGTGAGTGAGTGAATATACACTTCCTACCATCTTGCACGGTATATAGTCTGTTGTTAAAAATAAAGTTAGCACTTCAATGAAAAGAAATTTGCAAAAGAATGGCTTTTAATTTCTCTATTAACATCCAAGGGAGATGAACCTGCCCACATGTAAATCTGGTCAACTGGGAAAGTCTGTATCAAAGGCAAAAATGGAGCCATTGGTCTACCATTGCTCCAAGTCTATAGTAATTAAGATGACCCAACTAACTCCCCTCATTCCAAATCAATGCTGGCAGCAATTTTTGGATTAGTAATATGGGCCTTGGTGTAATTTTGTTTCCAGAGAGCACATGTTCCAGCCAAGAAATGCACACGTTCTGGTTTTCCTCATAGAACCTGGTCACGGTCACCTGATAGGTGAACATTCTGATTTATACATTGTAGGAACTCAGTCAATCTCTGTTGAATAAATGAATGAATGGATATCAGTCTCCAGAGGATTTGTTAATTGTAAATTAATAATGAGAAACATGCCATCTCTTGACACACTAGTCAAGCAGGATTCTGTCTTGAAGATTAGATCACCAAGAAGACTTCACCCTTTTGTCTGTAAAGGAAGCACACAGACAGCCCCTTTTTCTCATGCCTCAGTATGTTACACACAATTTAACACATAATTGTACACATTTAAAAAGTCATATTGTAATTGTTGCCTGTATACTTATATATTTCTAGCTAAATTGTGGACTCTTTTTTAAATTTAATTTTTATTTTATATTGGAGTGTAGTTGATTTACAATGTTGTATTAGTTTCAGACATACAGCATAGTAATTCAGTTATACATATATATATATATATATATATATATATATATATATATATATCCATTCTTTTCCAGATTCTTTTCCCATATAGGTTATTACAGACTATTGAGTAGAGCTCTCTGTGCTATACAGTAGGTCCTTGTTGATTATCTATTTTATATGAAGCAGTGTGTGTATGTTAATCCCAAGAACCTAGAGATTATCAGACTAAGTGAAGTCAGACAGAGAAAGACAAATATCATATGTCACTTACATATGGAATCTAAAAAACTTATACAGATGAACTTATTTACCAACCAGAAACAGATGTGACTGCAAAATGGTTACAAAGGGGAAAGGTGGGGGGAGGGATTGTGGACTCCTTTTGAGAGCAAAGTCCTCAGGCCATTTTCTCAAGGTAAAGCACTGGGGTCCTTGCCCTCTACTTTGGCTCATTCCTCCATTTTCATTCATTCAACACTAATCTCTTGAGAGCCTGCTAGGTTATTTGAAATCAAGATGTAATCTTTCTGTCTCAGCATTCTCTCCTCTCATTTTCTCTTGAAGTTGTCACAATATGGGGACTTTGGCCTCCAACTCATATAAATGTCCCTGACAAGAAAAACATTGACCTTGTGGCAAAATCTAATGGACACATCCTTTTATCACTCTGTTGGGCTTCTCTGTGGCATCTGATTCCATTCACCACTCTTTTCTTCTAGAAATCCCTGACTTTTCTCCACCTTCCATGACACTATTATCTTCTTGTCTTCTGCACTGTCTTCCTGCAGCTTTGAACCAACATATCCGGTTGTATCTCCATTAGAATAGCTCCTCAAGCATTGGTAAATTCAGTGCGTCCGAAATGAAATGTGTCTTTAAGTTTCATCCAAGAGTGGTACTGAGGGTCGTGGGTTTTGAAGTTCAAGGTATTACTACTGCAATGTCAAGTGGCAACGCAAGAATCTAGATGTCGAGTGAGGCCCCAGACTGGAGGAGACAGCTATGAAAGTAGGAAGGCCGAAGCAGGAGGAGCTGCTGAGTGGGTGATGGGAAGCAGCTTAAGAAAATTAGGATGCTGATAAGCAGTGATTACTGAAATAAACTTTAAGCTGGTTTGAGTGATGCATGAAGTTCATTTACATGGGCAGATTGTTTGCTTTCAAAGCCCATGCCCTTTTAACTACTAGAGACAGGGGGAAGTAATATGGTCAATGGGAATGATGTCTATGGGGACCTCAGTGGAGCCATCCTTGGAATAGACCATGCAAACTCTACGGTGAAGGAAGCTTAGAATTCTCAATGCAGAGAGAAAAGCACATTATTGACCATACCCATGGTCATCTCTTCTTTCTAAAGGAGTTTAATTCAAGGGTGGAGGTCCTCCTAGCCATCTGCAGTAGACCTCCACGTGGTGGACTCAAGGAAGCAGTTGGGTCAAGAATTGTCCTGCATTTTTGCTGAGAATGAGAGAGAGAGAGAGAGAGCCATGCAGCTGTGAAAGGTTAATTAGTATTTAAACACACAACTGTGTTTTCTCTTTGGTCTGACTGGGAAAATAAATTATGTTTTTCAAAGCACAGGCATGCAGGCTATAATTGAAAATGGGCATGGTGAGTGCAGCTCAGCCAATGCAGCAGAAGAAACAAAAAAGAAAGAAATGGAAGCAAGCAGAGGCGGCCTCCCCCAGCTCCAGCCTGGGGCTGAGTGACAAGGAGGGAAGGGGGCTATGGGGACAGAGAGAGCTGGCTTCTTACTTTGTCCCTGTCCCTGTTGCTTTCCCATGGTCACCTTGGGATACTTTGCTTGTCTGAACCCCTGGATTCTCACTTGTAAAATAAAGGTAATAGTAGTTTTTCTCAGTGTGTTGTTAGGAGTTAATGAAATAAAGCTTGGGAGGAGAACTGACATAATGTCAGGTACAGAACAGAAGTTCAGTAAAACATGTCTCCAATAAATGCTTGGTTAGCCCACTTTAATCTCCCTCTTCTCTGAATTTCTATGATATTTCTCTAAAAGCCAAGAAAACCAGCCCTTAATGTGTTCTAATTGTATCATGTTGAGATTGCCAATCCAATCTAATTTCATTTCGTTTACTTCAATTAGGGAATATTTAAGAAATGACCATCTTCTTTGCACAATACTAAGGAATACAAACATACATAAGAACCAGCATGTGTCCTCCAAGGGCTTAAACCACACTGAGAGAAATATAAATCATATCTGTCTGAGGGGCCTCTGATCAGCATTTGGACACCTATTATTGATCAGCTGAGAGCTCCTACAGGGTGATCATGTCCCGTATCTGATTTTCATAGTAACCTCGTGAATTGGTGATTTTTGCATACAAGGAAGCTGAGGCTCAGAGAAGGTAACTAACTTGTTCAAGGTTGTGCAACTCAGAGGAAAGGATGGAGCTTGAATCCACATCTGGTCACCTGAGCCCACTCTGTGCTTTGGTTTTCCTCATGGTCCACCCCTCTCCCCCACCCCACGCCTGCCTGGCCTAGTTCACCTCTTACCTTCCAGAGTTCAGTTGTGTCGTGTGTTAAAGCTCAGCCATTTATGACCTTTCATGTTAAAGCCATGGGGAGAAGACGTGTGTCATGTCAGGTATGGTAATTGCTAAGGACAGTGGAATGGAGATTCTCATCAAGAAGACTTTCTTTTTGTTTCCTCCATGACCAGTAGGGCCCTGTTTACGGTTTATATGCACCTACTATTTCTAGAAAGAAAATCTGAAGTGGGTGTCTCAGCATTGTCACAAATGACCGTAGTTACTGTAAGAACACATTGTAATTTAATCAATCCACGTGTCAAGAGACTTTTCTGTCTTGTTTTTTCTGTATCTTCAGTGCATAGAACAGAGCTTCCCACAGAGTAGGTGTGCAGTATATACTGTGTGATGATGAATATTTTTATTCTTTCTTTTGTTCATATTTATTTCCAGTATCTGCACACAACTAATCATTTTTCTAACAAGTCTAAATGTACTCTTTATCTCAATCATCTTCAAGAGGAACAAATTATCTCAGACACTTTACTTATTAAATATTCTATATCTTTCCTGTTATCATTTTTAATTCTACCATCTTAAAAACACAAAGTAGACATTACTATCAATTTCTTAATTGTTAAATATATTTAGCAATGCATTTTACCAGTTTCCATGTTCTCTTTTGCTTTCTCCATTCCTACCCATCGTCCTGCGGATTTTGTTTTCTATTGAGAGCCAATGGTTAGTGAATTCTTTGGATGTCTGAAAGTCTCTATTTCACTCTCATGAAATGATTGTTCTGCTGAGTACAGACCTCCAGGGTGCCATACTAAGTGCTCAAAAGTTGATAGCTATTATTTATTTATTTTTTATTAGATTATCAGTCATTTTTCCTCAGCACTTTCAAGATGATACTTCCCTTTTCCTGGCATCTATTGCTGGGAAGTAAAGTCTACTGTTAAGTCTAACTACCATTCCTTTGTGGGTAAGCTTTCTGTTTTTTTAATTTATTTTTTATTGAAATATAGTTGAACCACAGTGTTGTGTTAATTACTGCTCTACAGCAAAGTGACTCAGTAATACATATATATTGTTTTTCATATTCTTTTCCATTACAGTTTATCACAGGCTACTGAATAGAGTTCCCTGTGCTCTACAGTAGGACCTTGTTGTTCATCTATTCTATATATAATAGTTTGCATCTGCTCATCCCAAACTCCCACTCCTACTCTCTCCCACCCCCTCCCCCTTGGCAACCACCAATCTATTTTCTATGTCCCTAATTTTGTTTCTGTTTCATAGATAGGTTCATTTGTGTCATATTTTAGATTCCGCATTTAGATTTGTTCTTTTTTATGGCTGAGTAGTATTCCATTGTGTATATGTACCATATCTTCTTTATCCATTCATCTGTTGATGGACATTTAGGTTTTTTCCATGTCTTGGCTATTGTGGATGAGTTTTAATACTCGCTAATTTGAACTTTGCAGTGTCTCTCTTGCAAGTCTAGGTGGTGAGAGGAGGGGGTACTGCTTGTATTTGCCTTGGGCATTTGGTTGGTCCCTCCCATCTGTGGGGTCCTGAGGGGCATGTTCTCAGCACTCCGGTCTGGAGAGGCCAGAGCCATCAAAGGCTGCTCTCAGCTCTCTGAAATCCCCTGTCTCATGAGCCACACACCCCCTTTCCTCAGCCACACTGAGAGATGCACAGTTTCCACCTGTGAGTCCTTTCACTGATCCTCAACAGGGCCCCGGACAGGGTGAGGTGAGTAAGGAATCAGCGGTGTAAAATGTAAAGAGGCCACCACCCTTAGGTGCCACCCCTGCCCTTGGACAACCCTAAGAATTAGGGCTGTCTTAAACTGTATATCCTGGGCGCTTAGCTTGCCTCACCCTAGTCCAGGACTATTCCTCACTTTTTCTCAGATTTATCTCTAACCTGAAAGGTGTTATTGTGACAATTTTATGGGTCAACTTGACTGGACCACAGGCTGCCCAGGCATTTGGTCAGATATTATTCTTGGTGTGTCTGCAAGGGTGTTTTGAGGTGAGATTAGCATTTGAATTGATAGACTGAGTAAAGCAGATTGCTCTCCCTAGTATGGGTGGATCTCATCCAATCAGTTGAAGGCCTGAATAGAACAAAAAGGCTGACCCTCTCATGAGTAAGAGGAAACTCCTCCTGCCTTAAGGCTTTGATCTGGGACATGAATCTTTTCCTGCCTTAGTAATTAAACCAAAATCTTCCTGAGTCTCAAGTCTGCTGGCTTTCAGACTGGAATTGACACCACTGGATTTTCTGGATGTCCAGCTTACCTACTTCAGATCTTGAGATTCCTCAGCCTCCAAAATCACCTGAGTGAGTTCCTTATAATAAACCTTAATATCTTACTCTCTCTCTCTCTCTCCAGCCTATTTATTGGTCCTGTTTCTCTGGAGAACCCTGACTAATACATGTATCTTTTCTGCTTCTGTCTTGAGCAGACTTTAAGGTGTCCCTCTAACCCCATCTCCCACTTTCCATGTTCTTATATAATCGCTTCCCCTTGTGTGCGGGCAGGGCTTGTGATGACTCGTAACTGATAGAATATGGCAAAGATGTTGCTCTATTGCTCCTGTGATAACATTATATCATATGATCATATGAGTCTCTTTAATTATTTACCCAGAATCTAGTATCACTAATGATCCCATGACAAATGACACAGTAACTACTACTCCATAAAGATTATCTTCTGAGAGACGAAATGAACTTTGTGCCTCCACCTTATCTTAGCGTTCTATGATAGTATGTTATTCAATGCATGTTCCTCTGTGTGTGTGTGTGTGTGTGTGTGTGTGTGTATGTGTGTGTATTTAAGAGCTATAATCCAGCCCAGAGCTCCATTTACATCACTTTCCTCTCAACAGATACCAGCTTCCCTCTGTGATTCTGGAAGAAGCATCAGGGGCTCCGAATGCAAATAAAGACCCCACAGTCCAAGCTTGCAGGGTATCAGCCTCTCTCAGGAGCAAAACTCCACTCCGCCTAGTTGACAGAAAGTCTGTAGCCCCAGCAAATTTCCCAGGGGCCTTTATTCGATGCAGGAGTGAAACTCAGATTGTAGCCAGCCAACCAAAGAACAGCAGTACACGATGCCTTCATTGCTAGTTAACCCTGCACGTGCTGTAGAAGGAAAAGGAAAACTGGAAGCTTCTCTCTGCCTGTCTCATGCATGGTCCATCTCCAGTCACTGTGGCAACTATTCCAGCCCCATCTCAGCAAGCAGGAGCTGGATGCCCACTTATGCACGGGGATGTTAGAAAGTATAAGGACTTTGGATTCTGATGGATCAGGGTTTAAATCCCAGTTTTGTCTCTGACAAGCTGTGAACCCTTGGGCAATGCATCTAACTCCCCACTGCTTTGGGTTCCTTATCTGCTAACTTGGACGTCAACAGCTCCGTTTCTGGGTCAGTGCGAGGATTAAAACACAGTGCCAAGCTCCATAAACGTTGGTTATTTATCTCATGGCTTCTGCCCCATCACTGGGGAGATGCAGCAAGGCTGCATGACTGTTAACCATTGACTTTTGTTCCTCTACCTGCAGTGCCTCCTCACTCCTACTTGCTGCTCCAAGATTCATCTTCTTAAGCTTCAGTTTTGATAATGTGGGTCCCCTGCTCAGTATGCGCCGGTAGCCTCTTGCCCCCTTGGTTATGTTCAGATTGTCTAGCATAACTCACAAGCCGGTCTGTTTGGGAGATCTGCCCTTCTTGAGGCTCTTCCTAACCCCAGCTAAGGAGAAGCAGCTCTGGCTAGCCTTTAAGCCCACAGTCTCTGGTTCCAGCTAGTGGGATTAGTGGGATCCATCTCTCAACTCTTCTATTCCTAGCTCTGGGATTTGGGCAAGTTGTTTAGTGATGATGCCACTTTAAGAAAGGCATTTTGAGGGCTTCCCTGGTGGCGCAGTGGTTGAGAGTCCGCCTGCCGATGCAGGGCACGCGGGTTCATGCCCCGGTCCGGGAAGATCCCACATGCAGCGGAGCGGCTGGGCCCGTGAACCGTGGCCGCTGAGCCTGCACGTCCGGAGCCTGCGCTCCGCAACGGGAGAGGCCACAACAGTGAGAGGCCCGCGTACTGCAAAAAAAAAAAAAAAAAAAGAAAGGCATTTTGAGAACCGAGTTAGCTCTATGTTAAGCACTTAGAACAGTGCCCGGCACGTACTAAGTGCCGTGTAATGCTTGCTGCCAAGCTAGTCTCCTTGCCCTGAAGTCCTTGGACACAGTTTATAATAAACTTTTTTTTAACTTTATGTCTAACATCCTAGATAATTGCATGTTTCAAAATCTTCTCCTCTTGACTCTAAAGGAGTCTTGAAGGATAGGAACAATGTTTTGTTTATTCTCCACAGCACCTAAAATAGAGGCTCAGGCTAAGACAGTGTTCAGTGAAAGTCTCTGAAATTGCATTACTTATTATATTAGTTTGCTAGGGCTGCCATAACAAAGTACCACAGAGCGGGCGGCTTAAACAACAGAGATTTATTTTCTTACAACTCTGGAAGCTGTAAGTCTGAGTTCAAGGTGTTGGCAGGCTTAATGTCTTCTGAGGCATCTCTTCTTGGCTTGTAGGTAGCCATCTTCTCTTTGTGTCTTCACGTGGTTTTTCCTGTGTGTCTGTGTTCTAATCTCTTCTTAGAAGATGCCAGTCAGATTAGATTAGGGCCCATCCATATGACCTCATTTTAACTTAATTACTTCTTTAAAGACTCTGTCTGCAAACACAGTCACATTCTGAGGTAATGGGGGTTAAGATTTCAGCATATGGATTTTAGGGGGACACAATTCAGCCCATAACACTTATCAGAAGACAATCTGAAAAGTGTATGTTCGGCTCTATCGGGTTGTGCTAAAAGCCCATTTGGATTTGTCAATCTTTTTTATTAGCTCAGTTACTCTGCCTTTGGTTATACTGTTGAAGATACCCATGTGATAGTCACAGGAATATTAAGAATAACTGAGGGCTTGGAGTCAGAGAGTCAGAGAACATCAGGGCCAGATGATTCCGCAGAGAAGCTCAGATCCACACCCCGTATGCAAACAGGACACTGGAACCTAGAAATTCCAATAGTTGATGCAGGATCGTGTATCTGTCCAGAGCAGAACAAGGACTCGCTTTCTGTTTCTAAAAGTTTTCTACCAAAGTGTAGAAGAGAAGCAGCAGATTGTCTGCCTACTGCAAAGATTCTGGAATATTACAAAAGGAACTCACTCAGTTTATGTAAGACGTGGCCATTACTCCCTGAGTGGACGGGAATCAGATAGCCATCCTGGCTGGTGGCCCTGAGTTGGCTCATTCTATAACAAGAGTCCTATTTTATTTTTAACTCTTCATTTTTTTCCTGTATGAGGTTTAGGATAAAAGAACCCCTTTATTTAGTGCAAATCAAAACCATGCTGCCATCCATACCTAGCACAGTTCAGATGCTGACCTGAATGCTGGTGGGGTGTGAATTTGGACAGCTGTTTTGGAAAGCACCTTGACAGTAGTTATCAGGACTCTTCAGGATCTTAATAACTTTGTTCCAGTAATTTTACTCTGAGAAATTTACCCAAGGAAAAGAAGGGAAAATGTGGACAGGATATGTTTACACTTGAGTGTATATTTGTGCACACGTGTGTGCACGTGTGTGTGTGTTAAGAGGATGAGTTTTCTTGCGATAACAGCAAAACGTGGCAACAACCTACTTCACAATAGTGTGTCATTAAAATAATGACAGTACGTTCAAAAAATGGAATATAGTACAGTCACTGAAAATGACATTTATAATGAATGTTTAATGATGTGGGAGAACTATTGCAACGTGATGTTAAGTGAAAAGGCAGAATATAACATCGTATGTATATTTGGGTCTCATTTGTGTTTCACGACATGTGCATTTGTTTAAAATATAGTTTTTCACTGAAAGAACAGGAATTAGAATATGATGGTTTTAGGTCAGTGTTTCTCACTGGGGGTGATTTTGCCCCCTCCTGAGATATTTTGCAACATCTGGAGATATTTTTGATTGTGATGCCTTGGGGAGGAGATTGTTGCTGGCATTAATTGGGAGGGGGCCAGGGGTGTTTCCAAGCACCCTACCAAACACAGAACAGCGCCCCAGCCCCTGGCAAATAAAAACAAAGAAATATCCAGCCCACATGTCAGCAGTCAGTTAAGAAACCCAGCTCTAAGCTCCCATCTTCCTAACTCCAGCAAATTTCCTCCCTCCCTCCCTCCCTCTCTCTCTCTCTCTCTTCCTTCCTCTGTCTTTATAACACTTATTGAGACTTTAGTATATGTCAGACACTGTTCTAAGCATTTTCTGTGTATTAACTAATGTTAACACACAACAATCCCATGAGGTAAATACTATTACTGTCATCCTAGGTGAAAAAAACTCTCTTCTGTTTTGAGGTTTCAAAAAATAACTCATCAGGGCTTCCCTGGTGACGCAGTGGTTGAGAGTCCGCCTGCCGATGCAGGGGGCGCGGGTTCGTGCCCCGGTCCGGGAAGATCCCACATGCCGCGGAGCGGCTGGGCCCGTGAGCCGTGGCCGCTGAGCCTGCGCGTCCGGAGCCTGTGCTCCGCAGCGGGAGAGGCCACAGCAGTGAGAGGCCCGCGTACTGCAAAAAAAAAAAAAAAAAAAAACTCATCAAAAGTGCTTGGTACAGAGTCTAATAAACAGATAAATAAATAGACGTTTAGATAGACAGATAGGTGTATATTTATATGTGTGTGCATATAAATTAGTGTGTGTTGTCTGTATATATTATAGCAAAACTGTAAAAATGGCTAGTTTTGTATGATGGGATTAGAGAAAATCTATTTTCTTCTTTATGCTTTTTTCCTTTATATTTTTTACTATTTGTACTTACCTATAGCTCTATGTTTTCTTTAATTTCTTTAATCCATTACTTTTGTTACCAAAACAACCTAACATTGTATTATAGCCCTGGAGAACTGAAGGGCTGACTATGAACACAGTCCCTGTTACTTGGGAAAGCTTACAGACAGTCTGCTCCCGTTTAGCTGTGTGACACATTTTACGAAAACAGAGCACTGGATCTCCTTGCCAAAATACAGTTCTTCTGATCCAATACAGTCAAAATTAGTGCCACAGACCCTGCTTGTACTGGCCAATGTGCTTGCACTATTTTACTGTGGCTAGCTCCCTTGGGATTAATTATTTCCTATTGATCTTATTATACAATAGAAAAGCTGCTTCACTTTCCCTTTGAATGACCCTTCTCATTTCCTCTTACCCCAGTGATACTGTTCTGGGGAAGACCCATCTTAACCCAGTGGGTTTTGTATCAGATTTATCTGGGGAGCTCTTAGGAAATACAAATGACCCCTTGCTATCCTGAGAAATTCTGATTTCTCTTGCCTGGGGCTGGTTATCATTTTTTTTAAAGTTCCCCAGAGCTTTAAACATGGAGCCAGATTTAAGAACCACTGCCTTAGGCAGAACCATGCCCTGAACTGGCCCAAGGAGGGGGGTTAGCATTCCTCAGATGCAGCCTGTGTCAGGGCAGCAGGGTGACTGCAGAGGCCAAGTACCCAGAAAATCCTTCACCTCCCACTGATGTTTGCATTATGTCAGAAGCATCGCATTTTCAGGCAGTCCTGACTGTTTGGAAGCTCTTCTTCACCCAAGTGTACGCCTTGAAGCTTGGAGTTTCTTCTACGTGCCAGGCCATCAGCTAGTTGGACCACCTACAGCCTTCCCATGCCAAAAGCTTCCAATCAGGGCATCCCTGAAGCTTTCCCTTTTTTCTGCTATGAAGCTTTCCCACTCCTCTGTCTGCCTTTGAGTCTCTGCAAAATGCATCCTTTGCTTATTCTCATTTGCTTGGTCTTTGTTTATTCCCACACAACATACTGAACATGTCTGATGGGGCGAACCCTGAAATGTATCCCTATTGTAGCAGAACCAGAGAAGTAAATATGGTAGTATATGTCCTGCTTCTCTTTCCAAGGCAAAAGTTACATGAAGACAACGCACCAGCCTCATGCCAAGTCCTGGAGTACCTTCAGATCTGTCTCTCATGCCTTCAACTCTGCCACCATGTGGTCAGACACCCACCCTCCACCTGCTGCCTCATTGCTGTAGGATCCCTAAGAAATCCAAGATCATTTTATTCCTTAGTTACTTTTCAGACTTAGGCCAAATTCTGTGGCCCACAATGCAGCTTTTGTCCTTTTATATAACTTGGGAACAGGGCAGTTTTCACAGTTCAATGAATATGAACCTTTGAAATACATAACATAAAGAGAAAGAAAACTTAGCCCATCAGATTTGGCAGCTCCACAAAACTGACCTAAACCTTCTTGTGACTCTTGGATTCTGGTTTCCAGCTTGAGGCGGGGAATGGAAGACACTCTAATGTATTTAATACTCATGAGAACTGCTGGAGGGTTGGAAAGGGAGCCCAGAGGGAAAGCTTCGATGAAGAAAGAGTAGGTGAGAAGGGGAATCTTTCTGCCCTCTGGAACTTAACATTCAGAGGGAGACGGATATTTAGTTTGGAGCTATTCTGGGTTTTTTCATGAGCCATACCAAAGAAGGAGGTTTCAGTTGCAGGGTTCAGGATTCCCTGAAAGATAAGAGTGAAATGCTCTCTTGTATTTGCTTCCTCTGTCTACCCTGCTGCCACCACCTCAAGGCAGCCATCAAAGGATCGCTCTGGGGTCCTTCAGGTGTCCATCACCTGGCCTGTACCTCTCTACCTTGATCAGGTAACTCTCCTCTTTCTTCCATCAGGGCTGTGTGTAATAGGGAAGAACATATCTGACTCCATATTGGATCTGCTTCTTTTACTTTAACCTTTGGATTCTATTGCGTTTGCTACAAGTTAATCTCTAAAGGGATGTTGCCCATAGCTTAAAGTATACTTAATGGCTCATCTCTGGGAACCCTGACTCCCATGCCTGAGCGTTAAGCTAAAATACCTCAGTTTATTTCACAGGAAACAGACCTACCTGTGAATGGCTGCAGGAAAGAAGAAATGAACACATCCCTTCCAGAGTCTGGCCAGAACTAGGAAATATTTGCAACAATTTATTACCTTTGTTACTTTCCCTCCTCACCTCCCTCCCCCTTTTCCTCTATAAAAGAAACTAGAATCCAAACCCAAGCAAGATGGTTCTTTGGGACACTAGTCCACCACCTTCTCGGTCTGCTGGCTTTCTAAATAAAGTCGTTATTCCTTGCCCTAACAACTGGTCTCTCAATTTATTGGCCTGTTGTATGGCAAGCAGTATGAGCTTGGACTTGGTAACACGTGGACCCAGTGAAATGAAAACTCCTCGGCCTGATACCAAGGCTTCCCAAGCTGTGGCCCCCACCTGACACCCCATCACAGCTCCAGCTTCTTGCTAACAGACATTAGCAAATCCACTTTCCTCTCTGCATCTGTGCTCTCTTAAAATGGAGACATAGGATTATTGTGAGAATCAAAGGAAATAATAGCTATAAGCATTTGTAGATTGACACGTATTCAAACAAATTGCTATGGTTGCTATTATTATTACAAGAACTCATTGATACATGTGAAAATGAGTTTCCTGGTTGTACAGTTAAATATTGGAAAAATGACTTAAGAGACACCTGGAGCCTCTTTGAGTGGATCATAAAATCAACCACCTAGGAAAAACCTGCAGTGGTGATTACAAACTTCACCATGAACCACAGCTTTATAACCAGTATCAGCACCTTGGTGTGAAGAACAGTGCTCATATCTGTTCTAAGGACACATGGAGTATAAAGGAAGTTGAAGATCTTTCAGTCTGATCCTAGTGACTCATGGATGGGAAATAGAGCCCCCCAAAGCTGGATGGTTTGCCCAAGCCCAAGGTTGTTCAGCTAAAGAAAGTAGAAATACAACTAATAATACTTCAGTGGTGTACAGCTTACAGTGAAGACACTGCTCATACGTAATCCCACCCAGGCTTCAGAACCATTCAGGGATGGGCAACATCTATCCCATCATAGTTTTTCAAGGACTAATTTTTCAAGCCAGGCTCTGAAGGTAGGGGTTCTTAATAAAAAACAACTTTTAGAGTTATTTTCCCCATCAAACAATGAATATTTAAATGCTCTAGGAACCCATTTATTGCTTTCATCCATTTCATAGGTTGGGGTGCTGGTAAAGATTTCCTTTGAAAAAAAGCACTCTGCTACTGAAAATGCTTTAAAAAACCACTGACCTAGAAGAAAAATAAAATGCTGAGGGTGTAAGGATAAAATTGCATGTGGGTGGTTTTGTGTGAGTGTGTGGAGCTTTGGGGTCTATTAGGATGGGAGCAGAGGAAAAGTGAATTCATTCATCAAATTCTCCAAGAACTCCATGTGTACAGGGGTCACCCATGGAAAATGGGCTTTCTGATTCTCCCAGAGTCTACCAGGAGGTCTTTACTATATCACTCTCCGTTATTAGAAACCTCTCTGAAGGCAGGGACTCCTGTCCTCATATAACCGAGTCACCTCCAGAATGCACATGGCTCTATTTTACAGGGACAGATTGCTCCAAACCTTGGGGAGGGGCTGTGAACACAGGCTGGTCTCTGTGTTCCTAAGGATGATGCAACTGAAGTGCTCTTATGAGGAAACATGCCAGGGAGTGGTTTTTAAATTTTATTTTACTTATTTTATTTTATTTCATTATGTTAAAGGGCTTCATAGGAAGAGAAAAGAGAGAGTTATGGATAATTCTAGTCAGTTGGGCTCCAATACATTCGACAAAGAAGGGCTTAAGTTAGTGCTTTTTAAACTGCCCTGTCCCATGACTTACTGTAAAAACTACATTTGACATCATGCTCCAATATGCACACACATACACAAATACATAAAAAGATATATACAATTGAGCCAAATATACTACACAATACTTACCCTTACTGCATGCAGTGTACTTGTTTTCTTTCCTATCCTATCCTATCATGAGGTTGGATAAATTAAAGAAATCTTCAGAGGGCAAGATTGATGGGACTTTCTGACTGATTGGATACGACAGGTGAAGGAGAAAGATGGATAGAGATGACTCCCTGACTTCTGACCTAGGTACCAGCCTCATGTGGCTTCTATTACCTGCATTAGATGACAAGGACAAAGGGTAAGGAATGACAATGGGGGATATATGGCATGTGAGGTGCTAATGGAATATTTAGTCTGAGAAGCCCAACAGGAAAGTAAATATACAAGGGACTGAAGTCAGGCAGGAGCTTTGGACTTGGCATTAATTGGCATGCCAGGGGTAATTAAAGTCAAAAAGAAACCCCATAATTTAGAGAGCATATAGATAAGAGGAGGTCCAAGAACAGCATCCTGTGAATCACCAACCTTTGGAGAAAACATGAGTGCAGGAAGAAGGAGGAGAAAGAGCATGCCAAGCTACAGATCTAGGAGAGTAAGGTCACAAAGACCGAGGGAATAGGGATTAAAAAACATGAACTGGGAAACCATGAGATCTTAAGGGTCCATCCACTCCCTTGCAGGTTAGGTTCCTGAAACTCTAACCATGGGAGAAATTGTGATTAAGGAAACATGTAAAATTGAGCTGGAGGGGCAAGGTGTCATAAATGAAAGTTTGACATCACTAGAGATTTTGTTTTAGCATTTACCAATGAAACAGCACTTTATGTAAAATAATTTGCATCTTGTGTTAGTAACAATAATGTGAATTTGATCACTGCTTTTTTCTGCCCCACGACACTGGGTACTGTCATGTATTAAAAGATGTAATGATCTCATTCAATACTTAAAATAACTCTATGGAGTAAACACTATTTTATGGCTGTTTTCAAATGAAACACACACACACACACACACACACACACACTGCAGAGGTTTGAAATAGTTAAGTGCCCAAGGCCATGAGTAAGTAGCAGAGCCAGAATTCTAACATGGATTTGTCTACCACGGACCTGGGTTGGTAGCCACTGCCCTGGGCAGTATCAAATCCACTGTGTGTAAATATCTAGTTACAAATCCCTCTATCACTAGAAACTCTTCAGGGTGTACACGTCTCCGAGTCATAGCAAGATGATGCTTATGCATTCTGTTCACTGCAGAGAACACTCAGACTAAGAACGAAGCTTTAGTTTCTGGTTTTCTGACTGTTGAACACCTTTGAGCTTCACCATTCATAGTTCTATATTTTTCATCCTAAGAGACCTCGAGGAATGCCTTGACATTTGCATAAACTCAATCAGAAATGCTTTACATAAACAGAAAGTCATCTGTACAGGCTACAATTACATTCGAGAAGTATTTGAGGACGAAGACGGGTTGGTTGCAATATGTTCTAATTTTCAAGTATAATCATTAGTCCATCTCGTGGGAAGGAAAGAAACCCAGTTGCATCATCCTACAGTAAGGATGATTATGTTTTGGAGCTGTCATTTTCCTAGAAATGGAGCACATGGATTACAGCCTCTCTCCCCCATATGAACATTGTCAGAAAGTGGAAAAGACAAACCTATTCTTCATGGTTGGCTTGTAGGCATTCTCCCTGATCTCTCTTCAGGTTGATAAGAAACTGAGCAGCACACGCTTTGACTTCATTTTTTAGAAATAGGGAAAAGATTGTATCACTTTATGATGGCTGTCAGCTTGAAAGAGCTATGAATCACAGCAAAATGGCATTTTATATTTAGTAATTCGTTTCCGGTTCAGATCAAGGTGACAGATCTTGTGCAAAGTAGCTCCCCGTGACTCACATCACAGCTTTTTAAGATTTTGGTAACAAAGGTTGTGGAATCATTATCAATCGAGCTTCGAGGGTGTATACAATTTATCTCTGTTATAAATAAGGTATACAGTCTTCATCTGGCTCAGAACGTAACGATTATTTCTTTCCCCGGCATACTTCTCACAAAAAGAGAGAAGATGTATTTCAGACTTGACAGAGTGCTCTTGAGCCATCCCCAAAGCAATGATTCTCGATTCTGCCACATCTAGAAATCTTAGGATGGATTCAAGGTGGGAGACAAAGGTGAGACATGTAGGCAGAGTTTATTAATATCAAAATTTATATCACAAAAGATGCAAGAGGCTGAAGAGCTACCAATCATATAGAATGTTCAGGATCACCCCTTTCTTATTTCCTGTGACTAGTGCTTGGGTTTTATTCTGTCACGGTCCTGCTCAGAAACAGCATTTTTTAGTTTTGCCAAATCTAACCTCTGTCTTTAATTAGCTAACTTATTTTCAACCAAAGTTTATTCAGAGAACACATTAGGCTCTGGGTTATGAAGCTGGATGAAGTCTGGTCCTGGCTGAGCAGATGCTCACAGCCCCGTGGAAAAGTCTATAATGTTAGCAATTACATTACGATTCCATGTAGATTAGGGTAGGCATGTGGGCCACAAAGAAGAGACTGAACAATTTTGTGTGTCAGTGGGTCCAGTCAGATTTCAGAGAGAGGCAGGCAATTGATTTGCGGTATAGCTCAGGAATTAAAGCATAGACTTGAGAGCGTGTGAGGGCTGGGCTTGAGTCCCAGGTCAGCCACTTGGACGTCGTGTTTGCCTTTCTGTGCCTCAGTTTTCTCATCTTTAAAATGGGGATAAGACAGCACAGCACTCAACCCCTCAGCTATATTGGGAGGACTGAATGAGGCTATGCATGGGAAACCCTTGGCAGTGTGCTTGGGAGAGATCTGCCGTCCACGTGAGTAGTTGGATGCCTGCTCTGGGCCAGGCACAGGCTTTGATATCCCCTGCCAAGCATGATCTGGAGGAACAGGTGGATTGGAATGCAGAGCATGGGACCCCCATTCCGGGTAAGCAAATACCCCTCTCCCTGGAGCCCACATACATATGTGGCTCAATTTTGGCTCAAATTGAGGTGGCTTCTTCACCTCCTTCCTCTCCTGCCCCACCCCCCCATTATTTTTGTCACCACTTATTTGACTCTCACCTGTGTCAGTTAAGAATGCTTTCAATGGCGTGCTTCCCTGGTGACGCAGTGGTTGAGAGTCCGCCTGCCGATGCCGGGGACGCGGGTTCGTGCCCCGGTCCGGGAAGATCCCACGTGCCGCGGAGCGGCTGGGCCCGTGAGCCAGGGCCGCCGAGCCTGCGCGTCCAGAGCCTGCGCTCCGCAACGGGAGAGGCCACAACAGTGAGAGGCCCGCGTACCGCAAAAAAAAAAAAAAAAAGAATGCTTTCAATGGCAAGTAGAACAGGAGTTTAACCACCTAAGAATATATTTGTCTCCTATGAAACTCTGTTGCGTTGGCAGCCATTAAGGAATAAGCCCCTGCCATCTCCCGGTTTGGTGTTGTGATTTTGTCCCTATGGTCATAAGAAGGCTGTTGAATCTCCAGGCCTTACCTGCACCTCAGGCGGGAAGAAGAAGGGGGGGTGCAGGAGCAGAAGAGTGAATGAAGGGCTGGAAGGCATATGCTGGCGAGTCTTTTCAAAAGTTCCACCTATAGGTGCCTGGACTGAGAGTCTGTCATACAGAGTGAAGTAAGTCAGAAAGAGAAAGACAAATACCGTATGCTAACACATATATATGGAATCTAAGAAAAAAAGAAATGTCGTGAAGAACCTAAGGGCAAGACGGGAATAAAGACACAGACCTACTAGAGAAAGGACTTGAGGAGATGGGGAGGGGGAGGGGTAAGCTGGGACAAAGTGAGAGAGTGGCATGGACATTTGTACACTACCAAACGTAACATAGATAGCTAGTGGGAAGCAGCCGCATAGCACAGGGGGA
>RJWK010024689.1:0-20285 GCA_004363435.1 Platanista minor | reverse complement strand
CTCTTCTAAAAATACTTCAGCTGAGTAAAAGTGCTATCTTAGAGCCACATGACTGTCAGGAAAGCTCTTTCATTCCCCCAAATGACAGTCATTCTTTCCTATCTTGACTCCTGCCCTATTCACAGTTTGTACCACTGATCTGACCCCTCAGCTTTCACTGCTTCATAACTATTATTTATGTTTCCACATGTAAAGATCTTATCTCCCCAACTGTCACAGAGCCTAACACAATGCTAGGCACAGCAGGAAAGCCTACAGGACTGACCCTCTCTCCTTGCTTTTCCGCCTCTCTCCTCCCAGCGGAATCACCAAACAGCTCTGGGCCTCTGCACCTGCTTTCAATGTCCTGGGTAGGCCTATGGGAATCTGACCAATAAAGAATGAAGTCCAAGTGAATAGGCCAAGCAAGGGGCATAGATGAAAAATTCCTATCTAGCTCATGTTATTCTTCCAGCCCCAAATCCAATTCTTGGTTTTAAAAACTATACCATAATAATTTAGTGACTGGGTCACAATAATGCCTTGTGCAATGTCTATCAAGGAGGCCTTTGTTAGGCAAAGATCATTATTGTAATTGTTAATAGCTCAATTTCCTGGAGCATCTTTACTTCAAGCGCTTAAGCAAAGGCACTGGCACAAGTTGAAGGACTGGGAAGGCCCTGAGTCTGCTTCCCATCCTGGAGAAATCAGAGCCAATCACAGACCAAATGGAAAGAAGCAGTTACCATTAACGCTGACACAAGGACCTTCATGAAAACTTCCAATCCACATGAGTATGAGAACCTTGCTTTTGCCGTGACACAGACCTAAAACGTGTCTACACCTGGCCAAAGAGTCTAAATGGTTCTAACTGCCAAGGGAAAAAATAATCAGCTTTCCATATTTCCACCAAATATTCTCATTCCTACCAAATCTACAAGTGAAAAGTGGGACACCTAAGGCTTCTAGGATGGCCTGATGTGTGAGTTGTAGCTTGAATTTTATTAATATTTGCAGCTGCCAGTAACCTGCCTCAACTGCCTGGGGTCTGTGCATGATCTCATCCACCCTGACTCTACAGCCATATGAATTTATACACCATCTGCCTGGTTTCTAAACTCACTTTTGATAGTGGTTAAGTGGCACATTTCTGGCTCATTGATAATGGGACCTGGCCTCTGTCAGGAAGGTCTGAATGATCCTGAGAAGAAAGCCTTGCATTAGGAATGTTGTGTACCTTCATGATGAACCACTTTAGTGAATTATGTCCTCCCTGACTGCATGTGCAAGTGACCCTGACTGCATGTGCAAGTGACACGAGAGTAATAACCTACTTTCCTACTGACTTGTCAGCCTCTAAAAGTCTACAATGGTACATGAAAGAGTTAAGTCTGGTTTTGCCTTTCCTTCCAGGGGGACTGTGGCAGAGACTGCTGGTTACCTCCCAAAATCTGTTTTTCCTCCCAGGGAGAGAATTGGGGCTCTAGACTGCGTAGAATAAACATTTTGAGCCTCCCAACATTCTGAGCTAGTTGTTGTGCTATGTCTTAAATCTGGCTAATGCTATGCATGGCAGTGATGTGTTCAACCCCTGGATGGTACCCTTAAAGGACCAGAGAGTGCCCTCCCCTCTATGGTTTTCACTCAACAGCTGAAATGCATCTGTACTGATGAGACATGCTGGATCATATGATTAAGGACAATACCTCATGGAAGGTGGAGAAGCAATAGAGAAGGAGCCTGGGTCTCTGAAAACTTTGTGGAACAGAGCCACTGTACTAGCTCTGATTTTTTTTCGAGAAGAAATAAACTTCCATTTTTTAAGCCTGGTTCTTCCTCAGTGTACTTTTGGCCCTCTGTCACAGTTTTCTAATTACGTAAAGGACTCCTATATTGAACAAAGCAATGCAATAGCACCATAAAGAATGAATCACAGGCCCATGGCAACCACCACCACCATTTTGTTGTTGTTGTTGTTAAAGAGAGTGGATTCTTGCGTAGGGACCAGTCCTGGCTCTTGGTCATTGGTGCTCACAGAGACAGCAACACAGAGGGTGCTGGTATGGTTACTGCAGACAATTAATTGCCTCTAACACTACTTGAATAGGAAGCCTATTTCCTTATTAAGAGTGTTTTTTTAATAAAATGCACAAAACAAAGGAGCTGGTTATTTGCAGTTTCCATGGTGGCAGTACAACCGCGTACAAACAGTACCTGCTTGCCTGCTGGAGAAGGCAAAGACGATGATGTCATCAAAGGTCCAGGTGTAGTCCTGGTGTGGGGGGTAGAACATCAGCTTGTCAGAGGCTTCCTTCCTGAGGTCAATTAGGAATGTGGAGTGGACCATGGGGACCGGAAAGCAGCCCAACCTCTTCCATTCTCTAATCGGAAGATAGTCTGGGGTCCGTTTATAGAAGCCCTGTAAGGAACAAATGGGTGGGTTATGTTCACTGATCTGAGGGCTTCCTCTTTCCCAGTCTTCTGTTAGGCTGACTCCTAAGTCATCACCGGTTAAGTTCAAGTCCCCAAGCAAAGACACCTTCTCTCTTCTTATCCTGGCCTAAGAATTTCCAACTGAGCTCAGGAAATGCTATTTACATATAAAACAATACTAAAAGTGTCCTGTTACCAGAAATAATTTTGGTTTCAGCATGTCTCTGGATTTAATAGTTTCATAAAAGTATACTTTGTGTTGACTAATGATTGAATATGACATGAGTTATCAGAGGTGGTAGACCAGAGCAGTTAAGAACACATGTTCTGGGATCTGGCTGTCTGAGGTTAAATCACACCTCAGCTACTTACTGTCTGTAGGTATTGGTCAGGTTACTCAACCTTGCTGTGTCTATTTCCTCATCTGTAAAATAGGAATGATGGTGCTATCTACTCCATGGGGTTGTCTGTAACAATTAAGGAAGGTAAACCTGAAAAGTGCTTAGAGCAGTACCTAGCACCAAGAAAGTATCAATAAATATTGGCTATTATTAAAATTACTACATTACATTGGCTGATATTTTTAACTAAACATGCAGTACTTAAACATATAAACGGGGTCTTTTTTCAATGCAATTACTTATTCACTATTCTGGTGGAGCTGCCTCTGCTCCACACTTTTGGGGGTATTCCCCTTTTGAAAGTTCCCTCTGGGCAAGCACACAGGACAACCAATGCCCTTACTTTGTGGTTTTTGAACACACTGGTTTGGAGCAACCCAGCTTGTTTTCCCTCCAGACTCAACTGTTCAGTCAACAAACATCTACTTGAGTGCCTACTGTAATCCAGGCTGTGTTAGATGCTGGAGGCTTAGCAGTAAATTGACAACCCCAGTGTTAGCCCTCATGGGGTGCAGAAGCCACTGGAGCCTTATACTCCGGTGGCACCAATTATAACTTGACTACTGCCAAAGCTCAAACCCATTCCAGAGAAGATGAAGATGTGTCTTGACAAAACATACTTAAAAGCATGTGAAGCTTGGAAAGGCATTTCCAAAAACGTTTTAGGCAACGGCAGGCTCATGGAATGAGTGTAAAATTTCACAGGGCCAGCACTCTGAAGGGCACAATACTCAGTAGTTGCACAAGTTCTCTCATATTCATTAATCAGTCACATTCCCTTATGGTCACACTTTCTGCAGTGGTGTCAGTACCCACACATTAGGCACTGCAGCCTCGTCTCTGACATTTCTTTCAGTGTCTCAACTAGTGTTCTAGCTGAGCTGATGCTCACACTGTCCACGTGGTAAGGAGGAAGGATCACAAATTAAGACTTAGAAGATGTGCGTCTTAGAGTCATCTTAACCATATAGCTGATGGATCTCAGGCCCATGCTTAACCTCTTTGAGCCTAAGTTTCTTCTCCTGAAAAAATGGGGTAAAAGCTGATTTGTCTATCTCACAGGGTTGTAGAAAGGATCACATGGGATACGATCTGTGAAGACACTTTGGAAACTGTAATGCATTATATGAAGTATTATTATTCCTACAATTTTTTATAAGCCTTAAACTTAAGGATCACTTAACATCCTTCAACTTATCAATATTCTTCCAAGGGACAAAGGGAAAACTGGTTCTTTAGAGGACTGCCTAAGAACACATGTCAAATACAAAGTTCTAGACTACTTAGGACAATATGGTCAGAATGAGAAGCTTGGAAAATTCATGATGATAATGAATCACTGAATATCCTGGGGGCAGGGAGGAAGGAAGCAGAGAAGGAAAGAGAGAGAAAGAGACTTAATATGTATCCTGCAGACAGGCAGAGGCAATAGATGTGTCATTTTTTCCACATAAACTGAATGTTGTTGGTAATGATTCTGGTTCATTGACCAGATAAAACCGAGGTCATTTTGTTTTGGATGTGTTTAAAGGCTCTGGAAACCAAGGCCTGCCTCAAGCTTATGAAGTCATCGGCTGTTTCTGTTCCTGCCCTAGCAGAAGCCTCACTGGGGATGATAGAGAGCCAGAAACAGAAATAAATTAGAATTGCCTCTAAATTGCTTAGATTTTACTTTTACTGTGCAAAGTAAGTGCGCTTTTAATATTATATAAGTGAGCTTTTAATATAAAGCAAATAAGACAACAGAAACTGGGAGGCCGCGGTTACTAGGATAATCCACTCTTTATGCTGGTGTCAATGCACAACTCATTAAAAACACCCCAGAGTGATTATGCCATGTGAAGCACTGCAGATTATTAACTGAGAGTGTATGAACTTCAATTTAATATAACAGCTTCTCCCCAAGGAACTGATTGGCTTTTATAAATATGAACTTAATCTGTCCCTAAAAGAGATGTGGATAACATGCATTCAAAATCTCTTGGAGCTACGGGAGATAACTGTAACAAAAGAGTACCGCCGCCTCCAGTAGTGTGCTAGAGCCAGGAAGTTTGCAAGTCATTTGACAGGTTGGTAGCTTAAAATCTGTAAAAACAAAAATCACGTTAATCCCCACCATTGTAAATAAACCACAGACAGCAAGCTTTGCATATTTTTAATAATTATATTATCAAGTGACTGCACTGCAATTTACTTAACCTTTCCCTCAGCTTAAACAACATATGCATGGTAGAAGTCCTTACACCAAGAAAACTGGTAAATGCTACCAATCAAGGGTTTTGCTCCACAGAGAGCCAGTCATTATATATTTATCAGCACACCACTGGCCTCATTCTTCATCTGAAACCAAACCAAATATAAAAGAGGGACCGAAAATTTAGCTCTTTGAGCATGAGAACACACTTAACATATAATTTTTCCCTTAGAGAATCTTTATCCTACATTGATATGTACTACATTGATCAGTTTATCTAAATAATCAGCCATAAACATTCACTGCAACAGATCTCTAGACTTCGAAGATTTTACAATGGAAAAGAGAGATGATGGAAATTTGAAATTTTATTTCTAACTCAAATTTTGTAAAAACATCTCCCATGGCAGTTCTAATTACTAGATCACTTTGGAAATATTTTGGCAACATATCAAAGGTCATTAAAATATTTAATACTCTTTGACTCACTAATTACGGCTCTCAGAAGCTGTCCCAAGGAAATAATATTTAATATGGAAAATTTTATATTAATTATGATGGTCATTATAATAGTGAAAAGTTGCAAATAACTTAAATGTTTTTAAACTAAGAGAAAGGTTAAGTAAATTGCATTATAGCCACTTGATGATATAGTTAAAAACATGCAAGCTGTCATCTATGATGTTAGGGTGGTAGGGATTAAAATGATTCTTTAAAAAACGTTTTTCTCTTTCCAGTTTTTTACAGTGTTCTTATGTTAGTTTTTGTTTTGTTTTGTTTTTTGGTTTTTTTTGCGGTACATGGGCCTCTCACTGTCGTGGCCTCTCCCGTTGTGGAGCACAGGCTCCGGACGCGCAGGCTCAGCGGCCCATGGCTCACGGGCCCAGCCGCTCTGCGGCATGTGGGATCTTCCCGGACCGGGGCACGAACCCGCGTCCCCTGCATCGGCAGGCGGACTCTCAACCACTGCGCCCCCAGGGAAGCCCCTTATGTTAGTTTTGATGAGCAAAATAAATACTTAATTTTTTGAAAATCTCTGAATCAGGTGGAAAAAAAGTACAAATGTCAGCAAGCTATAGTGGTTAATTTAAAGCTTCTTATGCTAAGCTCATTAGAATAATTTCTTCATAAGTCATCAATACAGAAGAGCTCATGGGGTTGTGGCATTGGACCTGAATTTACCTCCTTTCCTAAAAATGCTTGCTCTAATAACACAATGACAGGCATGTTTCAAGGGAGAAAATCAGAAAAAGATTGATGGAGCTACTATTGACAGGTGGTTGCCTTGTTAAAACTCATAACCTTAATTCATTACCCCAAAGACTTGCCTGAGGTGTGATTCCGCACCAGAAATTAGAGTACAGGCCCCGAGACTCCAGCATGGGGGCCACAATGGTTTTGTTTTCTGCAATCAGTAGATTGAGGGTCTGTGGATTAGTCAGGAAGTTGTCAACATCTATGAACTAGGAAAAGAAAAGAATAAACATCGCATGAAAAGGTACTTTTTTCAGTAACGGGTACAAGAGTAACCCAGCACTTGCCAAAGGATCATGGAAACTTGCTCATGACATATGGAACCAGCTATCCATGTTATCCGTGTTTTCCTTATGGAAACCCCTTGCAGCTGGATGGCTTTCATTCAGGCAAAATACACTTAGGCTAACTTCCACATGTTTAGCTCTGCTTAAGGCACCGAGCAATGAATTGGTATTATCATTGGGCACATACTCAATGAGGACCCAACCTACACCTTGGTTAGTGGTTTAAGTATAAGCTCTTAATGGCTCTCAAGCCCTTAAATAAGGACTTTTCCACACTTACTCAGTGCTCACTCTAGGTACAAATGAACACACCTATTCAGGTTGTCTATAGTAAAGCCAAAATGGCCCCAAACTGATCCATAAATGCTATCTTAATGTTACAATTAGAATTTTTGTTTAAAGTACATTATATCAACCCATGCTAACCAATGAAGCTATTTCCCATTCTTACCAGAAATCCATGTTAACACTGATTCATTTACAGGGACAGTATAGCAACAGTTTCTATCATATAAAATAAGCACACTGAACTGTACACTTAAAAAAATTAAAATGGTAGACTTTATGTTAGGTATATCTCTCCCCTGCAACACACAAAGTAAATAATCAGAAGCTTTCATTCTTTGATAGTCAATCTCTTTACCAAAAATTTTGTGGTTCAGCACTTGTACACTTCAACGACATTTAAACAGCTATACAACGTTAAATATCAGCACAATTTGAAACGTCTATGAAATTATTTGTATTGAAATTATGTGTGTGATAAACTATTGGGCTGATTTTTGTTGTGGTTGAGAGGCTGAGGATGGACATAGGTCAAACGTGTTCCCTTTAGGAATCAGAGTCTAGTGACAGAGAACAGACGTCCATAAGTTTAATGAAACAACACTGGCTTTGCTTTACTGGCGTTATTTGTAGTGTCGTACTGGAAAACATTTGCCAAAAGAATTAAATGGCTTTTGGGGGCCACAGAGGAAGAACTTTGTTCCCGTAAATTTTGGGGGGGAAAAACCTGTGTCAGTTTTCCAAAGGGAATAGGGACTGTAGCTTCTTGCTGATTAGGGAGCTGTCCTTTCCAACTGAGACAGGTTCCTGGAGGATAAAGATAACATTGATTCTTAATTGTCAAGTCCAGCATTTTTCTGGACCACTCTCGAAGTTCTGAGGGAAGTAATGGAACCTCTTCATGGAGAGAAATTCTCCAGGAGAGTCCAGCATAATTAGGAGCAACCAGGAAGCCAAGCAAGAGATACCATTCCCCAGACACTTGGGAGCAAAAGGGAATAAGAGCATTTCAGAGCTGTTAATTTGAATCTCTTTTTACATAATTAATTTCTCATATCCCCAAAACTCTTCTAAAAAGTCAAGACCTTTTATATTGCTTTACCCATAGCATTCCCTATGAACGAAAAAGTATTAGAGTTTCTTATGCCTACTACAATAAAGAGATTGAATAATTCAGGAGCTTATTTGCTTACTCACTAAAAATGCGAGGAATGAGTCTGAGATGAAATCCAGGTATCCCGATATTAAGTTCTCCAGATTTTTTCTTGTGCCTTTATTAAAACGTTGAGGAGGAGATGTCTAAAAAAGGGTTGTTTTGATTGTTCCCACAGTCCTACATTATCAAGAATTGATTTGGAAACATTCTAGATAACAGTTGTCAAGAAATTAAACATCTGTTTTTACCAGAATGTAGTCTGACCATTTTTCCCTCGCAGTTCGAAGGGCTGCCTGTCGTAGTTTCATCACATGTCCAAAACGGGAGCCAGGCCAGTGCTTTGGTCCAATTTCATCAGGATAAGACCTATAGTAATGATAACAATAATATTAATAATAATAATAGCTAATAATTATTGAGTGCCTATATATTCCAGGCACTATGTACTAATTCATTTAATCTTCCAGTAGTAACCCTAGGAAGTCAATACTATTATGGTTATCATTATTCCATTATTACCGATAAGAAACTGGAGCAAGGAGAGATTAAGTAACTTGCTGCTTCCCATACACATGACTCTTTATATGAAATATTTCAGTGGGTTCTCATTAGAACTCACTGAGTCCTTGGGATGTAAGTGCTACCACTCTCCCCGTTTCAGAGCTGAGGAAATCGGTTACAGTGGTTAAGTCATTTGCTTAACATTATGCAGTTAATAAGGGGTACAGTCAGAATTCGAAACCAGGCATAACCCCAAAGCTCATGTTCCTAGACACTGTTTTATACATTTAGCCATCAAATAAATTTGGAAATGTTATAGCATCAAAATATGAGTTTCCCAGGAAAAACAAAGGTTTACCTTACGTGGTCAAGTCTCAGTAAACGATTCCACAGAGTCTAACTCATTGGTCTGCCCCAGATGGAGTGAGATCATGGAGCAGATGCATAATTCTGGGCTCTCTATCAACATGCACAAAGCAGCCAGGCCAGGACTCGTCCATGGCCATGGAGGCAGGTGGGTTAGCACACCCTCAAGAACCTTTCTGAAAGCTCCCGACTGATATGGTCATTGATAAAGTCGCAGTGGCCCCAAACTGGCCACCACTTCAAGTTCTTAATGCTGCACTGGCAGTACATTTCCCTCAGTGAATGAGAAACCGCAAAAAACAATGAGACCGTAACCATACAAATAAGATTAACAAAACTAGTTTTGCACAGGAAGTCTCTGGAATGTCTTCCTCAATTATTGTTTCTACAAAAATCAGTGGAATTTCTGTTTTTCTGAATATGTTGTCCCCCAAAATGTCTTCTCTGGTATTTCTCACACTGACCTTGGCATACAATATATTTAGTCAAAATCTGGCGATGGAGAAAATTACTAGGATGCAAGAGAGGTACATAGAGTCTTTCTGGGCTACTCTAAATAGGCCAAATTCCATTACAAGGAACTCCAAAAGATTGTTCAAAATTTTTTACAGTGTTCGAATTTGGTTGTTAAATTTTGCTCCATATATGGACCATATACTGAGATTTGAGATATATATGTAGATATGTACATACATACACATAATAAAAATATTATATGAAGAGACTAGAAGAACAAAAATTTGTTCTGGAATAGCACTCCTTATTATGATAATACATATTTGGCTTACAATAAATGACTTATCCTGGGCAAAATTTCAGCAGCTCAATTCATCCTATTTCTACAATTTCTTAAGCTAGAATTGTAGTAGCCTTAGAAACATTTAGAGTAGTAAGTTTAAATACATTTATTCATGTTCTCATTTACTTATTTGTTCATCCAACAGTTATAAATTTAGTGCCCACCAAGAACATAGCACTGAGTGAAATATAAAGTATTTGTGTATTTTAGCCCCTGCCAAAGAAATTAAAAAATACTTAGAAAAAAAAATGCATGAATCGGATAGTTAACGTTAGTTAAGTTTATTGTTGTGTCAAACAAGAAGATATAGGAAATATGCAATACAAGTGTTGAGAGAAGGTACATCTTTGTAACTGGAATGATTAGCAACAGCATTTGGTAGCAGTTAACTGGTAGCAACATCCAGATGAAGCAGTTTTCTTTTAGGAAATGTTGGTGTATACGTATGCATGCTAAATTTATGAAATCTTTTAAAAATATAAACCAGGTATTTGAACTTCATTCTGTAGGTACTAGAGAGTCACTGAAGTCTTTTTCATAGAGAAATGACAGCACAGCGCTAATATTTTAGGTAGACTGATTTGACAGTGTGGTATAGAGGATGATTTGAAGATGGAGGCTACTAAGAAATTGCTATGGTAAAGACTGGAAATAACGTAAATGTCCATCAGTAGGAGGTTGATCAAACAATTATGATACATACACACAATGATACTCTGCGGTCATGAAAATAATGGAAGACACTCCTTAACTATTGCTTTGGAATGATTACCAAGATATGATGAGTGGAAAAGCAAGGTGTATGTCAGAAGTATACAAACTTTTCACTATGTTCCCTCAAGGATAAAAGGGTTATCCTCAAAGTATGAATAAATAATATCAATATTTAAAAATATATGCTGCTGTGGTAATTTACTTGAGAACTAATGAGAACCTGAACTTGGCTGGTAGCTGCAGGAGTAAAGAGGAAGAGAGACGTGAAGATTCGTCAAAGGAAGAAATGGCAGATCTTCGTAACTTACTAGACACAGAGATGAAAGACAAGGGAAAGTCACATGTGCCCCCAAGATTGGAAGCCTAAAATGGCTGGAAGACTGGTTAAGGGGGGAAGGGTGAATAATGAGTTCACACAATGTTCTCTTGCTACTCACTCAGGTTCATCCATAGGCCTCCACTCCACAAAGTGATAGGCTCTCTGGACATTTTTCAACCATTCCCTGAGTATTTCTGTTGTATTATCCACATTGTGATCAGTGGCAGCCCTGCATGAAAGAAAGCACAACACAGTTCAGTTATTATGTCATCCAAAGAAAGAGGGGGAAAACCAAAAGACCCCAAATTAAGTGAAAGGAGAATGGCCAGTTCTAGACATTGTGTGTATGAAAATGACTCCCTCATGGTCCAAATTAGACAATGAATTTCTGAGGTGAGAGATGTTGCTTTACACCATCTGTGTCATTAGATCTTTAAGTAGGACTTGGCCAATAGTAGAATCAATAAGTGGCTGTACTAAAATAGTATATGCATAAAATGAACTCGAGTTAGGTAACTAATATTCTTGGAAAGTTTCTTGTTTGTTTTAATTTTTAGTTATCCAAGATGTAAACTCTGCCTTTTAACTTACATAACAACAACCCTCAATTTAAGCAGTTATTCAGAGTTGCATTTTCAAGTCCAACAAAAATTTTAGCCAGTGCTGCTTTAATTGCATGCATTAGAGGGGAAGGTCACAATAACAGTTCCCAGTATAAAATTCAAAATCCAAGGTATCTTCACCTATCTATTTTGGCGTAACTCTACCAGCACTTATACAAAATAGAGTACCCTCAAAAGTCTTCAAACAATGTACACAAAACTTGTTTCTGTTCTACCTTGAAAGTTTAATAAACTGATCCACTTCAAAAGGAGCTTAACTCACTTACTAAAACAAAAGTATTTTCAAATTTTATCACAAAGCAAACGCATGCTGAGTATAAGATATACATCTAAAACAAAGTTATTCAGAACACCTAAAAATGAACCGATATTCCAGTCAATTGGAAAAGAAAGAAGGAAAGCAGGGATTGTAAACTTGACATCAAATAAGGTAGAATTCAGGCCCAAAAATATTAAACATGACAAAGCAAAACTGTAATTCTACTAATAATGCCAAAGGATATAATTCACATCAAAGATGTAATACATGTGAATATCCATGTACCTTCGTATAGCACAGGGGTTGGCAAACTTTTCTTTAAGAACCAGATAGTGACTATTTTAGGCTTGCAGGCCATACACTCTCTGCTGCAATGGCTTAATTCTGTCATTGTAGCAGTAAAGCAGTCATACACAATACATGAATGAATGAGCTTTGCTGTACTCCAATAAAGCTTTATTTACAAAAGTATGCAACTAGTCTGCAGGCTGTAGTTTGTCAACCCCTGATTTAGCAGAAAGTATAGAAACTGCAAGGAAGAACAAGCACCAATAATAAGAGATGTTAATATACCATTTTCAGTTGAAGAAAGTACAAATGGGAAAAAAGTAAATATATAGAGGATCTACAGAACACAATAATAGAGGTTATACTTTTTTCTCAAGTGCGCATGGAACATTCACAAAAACTGACCAACAATTACACTATGAAGAAAGCCTCTATAAATTGGAATAATATAAACAGCATTCTCTGATCACAATGTCATAAAACTAGAAATTAGTAATAAAATAAAACTCCCAAAATTCCATTAAAAACTCTCTATTAAACAACTATTGAGTGAAATAAGAGCTACAAATCAACTTTATAACTTCTAAATATAAATAATGAAAACACTAGCTATCAGAATCGGGGGATACAATTAAAGCAGTGGTCAGAGAAAAGTTCAGTTTTTTTATCCTTAAATCAATAAAAATAAATGAGTTGAACTCCTACTCAAAAAGCTAGAAAAAGAGCAACATCACAAACAAGCATAAAGAAATAAAGACAAAGTCATGAGGTAGGAAACAGAAAAAGAGCAGAACTAATAAACAAAAGAAATGTTACTTTTTTGATAACAAAATCAACAAAAGACAATCACTAGTTAATCTAACCAAGACAACAAAAAGATTAAAAATAAGAAATGACAAAGATGAGGGGAATATGACTGATATGGAAGGACTTTTTAAAAATATAAGTGGTCACTTTGTGCAACTCAACGAAAAATAAGTTTAAAAACTAGATATAATAGAAGATTTCCTAGCAAGATGCATGTTAGCAAAATTGACTCTATTAGAGAGACAAAACTTACACAGAACAATTTTCTTGGAAGAAATAAAGGGAAAAATGAAAACACTGGCCCAGGTGGTTTCATAGGGGAATTCTACCAGATATCTTAATAGATTAGATATTTCCGATGTTATGTAGCTTGCTCTCCAGAGCATAAGAAAAAAAAAAATGGGGAATTCCCTGGCAGTCCAGTGACTAGGGCTCGGCGCTTTCACTGCTGAGGGGCCTGGGTTCAATCCCTGGTTGGGGAGCTAAGATCCCATAAGCCACGTGGCCAAAAAAAAAAAAAAAAAAATCCAAGTCCTTTTAATAATGCAAGTACAATATTGATATCTAAACCTGATAAAGATACACACACCCACAACTACAAGCCAATATTTTTCAATGAATATGCTGCAAAAATCCTAAAGTATTAGCAAAGAGAATCCAATATCCAATTAAGAAAATATTATATACCATAGCCTAAGATTGTGCAATATAAAGGAAATTCATTAATATAATTCACTATATTAATAGACCTGAAGAAAAATCATATGATTATCTCTGTAAATGCTAAACAGGTCTTTAACAAAATTCAACACCTATTCTTGGTTTTATAAAACCACACTAAATAAAATTAAAATAGGAAGGGAGGGAGGGAGGGAGGGCGGGCAAACAGGAAAGAAAGAGTCATGGGAAGATAGAAGTGTCTGAGACTCTTAAAAGGCAGTAAAAGGGCTTATACTTTATTGGCAATTCAGCAGTTCCTCCTGGGAGGGAAAGCTATTGGCATTATCAGCAGCAGTGGTTCCCTGAGAGCATGGCCTTGATAAGAGCAAATGAAGAGATGTGAACAGTGGTCACGTCCTCCATTTATGTCAATTTCAGTAAATAGGATTTTGTTAAACCCCATCTATAATGGTTTTTGTTTTTCCTACTTGAGTTTTGGTGGTCACTGCTGCTCCAAAAGTAACAAATGAAATCTTTAAGAGAGAGAATATTTAGGAATGTTCAAGAGAAAAAACATTGTTAAGCAAAGCATGGTGAAATTCCATGTTACATAGGGAATAAATTTCTATAAAACACCAAGTAACATGAAGGTATGCACTTAAGTCACAAGGTATAGAAAAATGAAGGATAGAGGTCTATGACTAAGATCTGAAAATCTTATTTCATAAAATGGATATTTGAATGAAAACTATCCTTCTTTAAAACATTATTCAAAAAATAGAGGATCAAGAGGTGATGCCGATGGCCACTTGATCTACTTTCAAGTCTTTTCTGGAAATCAGATTAGAATCAGCTCCTTTCTTCAAAACAAGGTCTAGGAGGGAGAGAGACCCACAGGCCCACCCGGACATTCCATTATCTGGAGGGAAGAGAGGTGATGTGTGTAGCTGACGGTATTGGGGGATACCAGGTAAGTACGTTGGGACAGAGATGGGGGAGTACAAGGAGGTGGGAAAGTGGGCCAGAAAGCAATGTGGGAGAGAGACACGGGCTCCATCCAGTTTGCAACTGTGCCTAGAAGTGTAGCATGTCAGCAAAAATCACATCCACTCTCACACACTGCCACAAGCCAACAATGGCCAGCATCATGGCCAGCATCATAGCCAGGAAGTACACTAGAATTGTCAAACCACTCATCTCACAGTATGAGGCATGTGTAGAGCAATTCCTGAAACTGGGAATCCATTCCAACACACATTATTCTTCACTCAAAGTACTATGAGTAAGAGTATGTTAAAACAAAAAAATCTTGATGATAGGGTTAGCCAAAAGTTTTAGGAATTCTAAATTATTCCCAAATTACTTATAAATAGTGTAGGAAACTTTAGAGAGCATCTACTTCTTTCCTTGACTGTTGTTTCTTCATTACACAGGATTTATATTCTCTTTGTCCTCCATACACGTCGATGCATTTCCTCCTAATCATTTTAACAAAGTTAAATTTAACAAAGGTCTCATTGTATGAAATTTACTTTCCTGGAGTACAGACTAAACAACTCCAAACTCTGCCTAAGTATCCACTACTGACAAAAATCCAGAGAAATTAGCTGCTTGGTGTACAGACTAAACAACTCCAAACTCTGCCTAAGTATCCACTACTGACAAACATCCAGAGAAATTAGCTGCTTGGTGTATACAAAGATAGATGTCTCTAATTAAAAGTAGAGGCAGAGGGCTTCCCTGGCGGCGCAGTGGTTGAGAGTCCGCCTGCCGATGCAGGGGACATGGGTTCATGCCCCGGTCCGGGAAGGTCCCACGTGCCGCGGAGTGGCTGGGCCCGTGAGCCATGGCTGCTGAGCCTGCGCGTCCGGAGCCTGTGCTCCACAACGGGAGAGGCCACAACAGTGAGAGGTCCGCGTACCACACACACACACAAAAAAAGTAGAGGCAGAGATTTTAAATACTGTCCTGATGGAGTTAAAACATTTCCTGTACAGTTACTTCCCCAAATTGTTAAAAATTCCCTTTGTTCTCAGGCTTCTGAGGAAATGAGCAAATCCTCCAGCTGTGGTCACAGGTTCATTCACTCTGGTCTTTGATGTGCAGGGCCAGTCTCCTGCACTGTCCCAGAGAACACGAGCCCACTGAGGAAGGCTTACGTTCCCCCTTCAAGACCAACTGCCCTGCCTCTTCATTCCCCTGGCGAAGGCATATAAACAGAAATCCAGGCAGATACTTCTAACTGCTGCCTTTTAATCCCTCTTATGAAAGTGTGTTTCCATTTGAATACATAATCATGAAAACATGCAGGCGCTGGTCTCTTCAGAGGGTTGGAGAGAGAGATATAGCAAAGGCCCAGATGCAAGCTCCCTGGAGGAAACATGAGGCTTTAGTTAAAGGTTCTATTTTCAGAGTCCTGCAGAAAATGTAACAGTGCAGTGCCTGACCTGCTGTGAGGCTCCAGGACACAAGCAACAGGACACAAAGACATGATACTCTACATAGAGAATCCTAAAGATGCCACCAGAAAACTACTAGAGCAAATCAATGAATTTGGTAAAGTAGCAGGATACAAAATTAATGCACAGAAATCCTTTGCATTCCTATACATTAATGATGAAAAATCTGAAAGGAAAATTAAGGACACACACCCATTTACCACTGCAACAAAAAGAATAAAATACCTAGGAATAAACCTACCTAAGGACACAAAAGACCTGTATGCAGAAAACTATAAGACACTGATGAAAGAAATTAAGGAAGATACAAACAGATGGAGAGATATACCATGTTCTTGGATTGGAACAATCAACACTGTGAAAATGCCTATACTACCCAAAGCAATCTACAGATTCAATGCAATCCCTATCAAACTACCACTGGCATTTTTCACAGAACTAGAACAAAAAATTTCACAATTTGTATGGAAACACAAAAGACCAAGAATAGTCAAAGCAATCTTGAGAAAGAAAAACGGAACTGGAGGAATCAGGCTCCCTGACTTCAGAGTATACTACAAAGCTACAGTAATCAAGACAATATGGTACTGGCACAAAAACAGAAACATAGATCAATGGAACAGGATAGAAAGCCCAGAGATAAACCCACGCACATGTGGTCACCTTATTTTTGATAAAGGAGGCAAGAATATACAATGGAGAAAAGAGAGCCTCTTCAATAAGTGGTGCTGGGAAAACTGGACAGCTACATGTAAAAGAATGAAATTAGAACACTCTCTAACACCATACACAAAAATAAACTCAAAATGTATTAAAGACTTAAATGTAAGGCCAGACACTATAAAACTCTTAGAGGAAAACATAGGCAGAACACTCTATGACATAAATCACAGCAAGATCTTTTTTGACCCACCTCCTAGAGAAATGGAAATAAAAACAAAAATAAACAAATGAGACCTAATGAAACTTAAAAGCTTTTGCACAGCAAAGGAACCCATAAACAAGATGAAAAGAGAACCCTCAGAATGGGAGAAAATATTTGCAAATGAAGCAACTGACAAAGGATTAATCTCCAAAATTTACAAGCAGCTCATGCAGCTCAATATCAAATAAACAAACAACCCAATCCAAAAATGGGCAGAAGACCTAAACAGACATTTCTCCAAAGAAGATATACAGATTGCCAACAAACACATGAAAGGATGCTCAACATCACTAATCATCAGAGAAATGCAAATCAAAAATACAATGAGGTATCACCTCACACTGATCAGAATGGCCATCGTCAAAGAATCTACAAACAATAAATGCTGGAGAGGGTGTGGAGAAAAGGAACCCTCTTGCACTGTTGGTTGGAATGTAAATTGATACAGCCACTACAGAAAACAGTATGGAGGTTCCTTAAAAAACTAAAAATAGAACTACCATACAACCCAGCAATCCCACTACTGGGCATATACCTTGAGAAAACCATAATTCGAAAAGGGTCATGGGGCTTCCCTGGTGGCGCAGTGGTTGAGAGTCCACCTGCCGATGCAGGGGACATGGGTTCGTGCCCCGGTCCAGGAAGATCCCACATGCCGTGGAGCGACTGGGCCCGTGAGCCATGGCCGCTGAGCCTGTGCGTCCGGAGGCTGTGCTCCACCATGGGAGAGGCCACAGCAGTGAGAGGCCCACGTACCGCAAAAAAAAAAAAAAAAAGAGTCATGTACCACAATGTTCACTGCAGCGCTATTTACAATAGCCAAGACTTGGAAGCCACCTAAGTGTCCATCGACAGATGAATGTATAAAGAAGATGTGGCACATATATACAATGGAATATTACTCAGCCATAAAAAGAAGTGAAATGGAGTTATTTGTAGTGAGGTGGATGGACCTAGAGTCTGTCATACAGAGTGCAGTAAGTCAGAAAGAGAAAAACAAATACCGTATGCTAACACATATATATGGAATCTAAAAAAAAAGGTCATGAAGAACCTAGGGGCAGGATGGGAATAAAGATGCAGACCTACTAGAGAATGGACTTGAAGACATGAGGAGGGGGAAGGGTAAACTGGGACAAAGTGAGAGAGTGGCATGGACATATATACACTCCCAAATGTAAAGCAGATAGCTGGTGGGAAGCAGCCGCACAGCACAGGGAGATCAGCTCGGTGCTTTGTGACCACCTAGAGGGGTGGGATAGGGAGGGTGGGAGGGAGGGAGACACAAAAGGGAAGCGATATGGGGATATACGTGTATGTAGAGCTGATTCACTTTGTTATAAAGCAGAAACTAACACACCATTGTAAGGCAATTATACTCCAATAAAGAAGTTTTTAAAAAGTAAAATAAAAACTTTGTGGCTAAGATGGATTTTTCCCTCAAGCTAGGACGCCGAGGACACAGAATGTGTGAACCCCGTCAGGAGAAGCCCGAGGGCTCTCTCCCAAACTGACAGCTCCTCCCACTCCCGTGGAAAATGAGTCTGCCATCCTTCTCCCAATCAGATCAGGAAAGGCACCCAGAGAGGTAACGAACATTACTAAAGGATTTCTTGAAGGAAACAAATGATGTGAAGATACCTCTGGAGAGGTGACTTACAAGTGATTTACAGTGGTGAGTGATTTCACTAATCAAACTGGAAAAGCACTGTTTGTGATAGCACAAGCAGGCACTGGCCAGAAGACCAGGCTCCTGGGAGGCTAAGCCTGTTCAATCTTTGCTTCAGTTGTCCCAACCAGAGTAGAATCACATTAAATCTCCGGCTCCGGCTGACATAGTAAGGAGAGCTCAGCTCTTGAGCTGTGCCAATCCTCACATAATTAATTTTCTTTGAAGGCCCCATTGGGACAGCGACTTTCCTTTATCTCTAAGGAGCACCAGGACCTGCCAGCCACTAAGAGGTCTCCCTCCTCCACCTTCAGGAGAGCTGTGGCCCTGATACGGCTGTGATGCTCATTGTTGGTCCTCTCTTTGTCCAATAGTCTTTGCTGGCTTTCTTTGGAGCTAGTACCTGAAATGGAAGAGCTGGCAGATCCAAGCGCAACATCCACATGGCCTTAGGGGGAAGGCTAGGCCACTTCTTACCATAAAGCTGCTTATCTGCTTTCTCTCTGATTTTGCTTCTAGTTCCTCTTGCCTCTTCCTCTTCCCTAGCTGTGCAAGGCAGCAAAGGCCCATGCGTCTCCAATTCAAAGTCACATTAGGACAGGGGTAAACACAGACTGCAAATACAATCAACAGCATGTACAGGGATCTCCTTGGCTGATGAAGTTCCCAGGCAGCAGGTGCACTGTCACTGTTACAGGGGAAAGCAAGAGACCCTGGAGCAGACCAGTAGATAAACATGTCTGTAGGATGACAGAGCTTTCCTACTTGGCTGTGGCCAAAAATAAAATAGAGGTTTCTTTGGCAACGTCTAAACACACTGACATTTCTCCTTGTTTTAGAAGGTCAGTTTTCATTCCTCAGTCTTGGCTCCTAAACTAGTAGCCAATTTGAAATAATTACAACTGACTCATTTCTTTTTACAAGAACTACTGAGGTTGTAAGGGCTAAACTCACACTGGTAAGTGTGAGGTCACTGGAGCCACATTAAAGATGCAGGCCGGTGCCTTGGGAGTCCAGATGGTGGACTAGGAGGACACGGAATTCGCATCTTCTCACAACTAGGGCACCTACCAGACACCGGGGGGGGACCACGGAACCTAAGGGGATGGGAGGAACCCCCGGCGACCGGGTAGGATGTGGGGCATGGGGGGGAGTGAAGGGGGAGGAGAAGTGGAGGCAGGACGGGACTGGCGCCCCGGAGGGGCGGCTGGGGGAGGGGAAGGGATCCCACGCCCAAAGGGGGAAATTGGGGAACCAATGGGAGGGCAGAGGGTCAAAAGGGAGTGTGGCCAGATTTCTCCTGCCCACTTGGGCCCCCAGGAACCTGCTGAGATCCCAGGCCTGATCCGCTGCCCACCTAGGCCCCCTCCAGCCATGCAGGTCCTGGGAGAGTGGGAGGGAGGGAAGGGGGAGTAAAAGTAAAGGCCGGACCTCCAGGACCAGCACCCCTGAGGGGTGGCTGGGGAAGGGGAGGTGTTCTGACACCCAGTAGGATCCACCCATGGTTAGGGGTCCAAAGGGGATGGGGGAGACCCTGGGGGAGACAGTGGGGGAGGGGTGCGAAGAAATGGAAGGGAACGCGGCCAGCTCTTTCCCTGTCCACTTGGGCACTGTGGAGCCTGTTGGGCTCCTGGGCCTAATCCTCTGCCCTTGGAGCCTCCCTCCTGCTGCATAGAGCCCAAGCCCCACCCCTACACCCCCACCCAGGGCCCTACCTCTAGGGAGACCCCCCTCCAATGTGCTGGGCCTAAACCCCACCACACACCCTCACTTAGGACCCTAACTCCCAGCTCCAGAACTCCACACTCCAGAGGCCCTCCTTTCCACCTGCTACCTCTCCCCTTCCACCCAGGTGCCAAGCAGAGGCCCCACCCCAGGCTTGAACATCGCTCTGTCTAGACCACGCC
>RJWK010024688.1:0-28205 GCA_004363435.1 Platanista minor | reverse complement strand
CGTCAGGTGGTGTGTTTTGGGGTGTCTGTGGACTTATTATGATTTTAGGCGGCCTCTCTGCTAATGGGTGTTGTTATGTTCCTGTCTTGCTAGTTATTTGGCATAGGGTGTCCAGCACTGTAGCTTGCTGGTCTTTGAGTGAAGCTGGGTGCTGGTGTTGAGATGGAGATCTCTGGGAGATTTTCACCGTTTGATATTACATGGGGTTGGGAGGTCTCTTGTAGACCAGTGTCCTGAAGTTGGCTCTCCCACCTCAGAGGCACATCACTGACTGCTGGCTACAGCACCAAGAGCCTTTCAGCCACACGGCTCAGAATAAAAGGGAGAAAAAGTAGAAAGGAAGAAAGAGAGAGAGAGAGATAGGGGGAGGGAGGGAGGGAGGGAGGAAGGAAGACAGGAAGGATAAAATAGAATAATGTTAGATAAAATAAGATAATTTTATTAAATTAAAAAATTATTAAGATAGAAAAAAATCTTTTTAAAAGTTAAAAAACAAACAAAAAAACCCCAGACAGATAAAGCCCTAGGACAAATGGTGAAAGCAAAGCTATACAGACAAAATCTCACACAGAAGAGTACACTTACACACTCATAAAAGGAGGAAAAGGGGAAGAAAAAAAATCTTGCTCTCAAAGTCCACCTCCTCAATTTGGGATGATTTGCCGTCTATTCATGTATTCCGCAGATGCAGGGTACATCACGTTGACTGTGGGGATTTAATCCGCTGCTCCTGAGGCTGCTGGGAGAGAGATCCCTTTCTCTTCTTTGTTCCCACGGCTCCAGGGGCTCAGCTTTGGATTTGGCCCCGCCTCTGCGTGTAGGTCGCCGGAGGGCGTCTGTTCTTCGCTCAGACAGGACGGGGTTAAAGGAGCCGCTGACTCGGGGGCTCTGGCTCACTCAGGCCGGGGGAGGGAGGGGCACGGAGCGCCAGGCAAGCCTGCGGCGGCAGAGGCTGGCGGGACGTTGCAGCAGCCTGAGACACGCTGTGCGTTCTCCCGGGGAAGCCGTCCCTGGATCACGGCACCCTGGCGTTGGCGGGCTGCACAGGCTCCTGGAGGGGAGGTGTTGAGAGTGACCTGTGCTCGCACACAGGCTTCCTGGTGGTGGCAGCAGCAGCCCTAGCGTCTCAGGCCCGTCTCTGGGGTCCGCGCTGGTAGCCGTGGCTCACGGCCGTCTCTGGCGCTCCTGTAAGCAGCGCTCCCAATCCCCTCTCCTCGCGCACCAGGAAAGAAAGAGAAAAGAAAAAGTCTCTTGCCTCCTCGGCAGGTCCAGACTTTTCCCGGACTCCCTGCCGGCTAGCCGTGGTGCACTAAACCCCTGCGGGCTGTGTTCACGCCGCCAACCCCAGTCCTCTTCCTGCGCTCCGACCGAAGCCCAAGCCTCAGCTCCCAGCCCCGCCCGCCCCGGACGGGGAGCAGACAAGCTTCTCGGGCTGGTGAGTGCCGGTCGGCGCTGATCCTCCGAGCGGGAATTTCTCCGCTTTGCCCTCCGCCCCCCTGTTGCTGTGCTCTCCTCCGGGGCTCCGAAGCTTCCCCCCTCCGCCACCCGCAGTCTCCACCTGCGAAGGGGCTTCTCAGTGTGTGGAAACCTTTCCTGCTTCACAGCTTCCTCCCACTGGTGCCGGTCCCGACCCTATCCCTCTGTCTCTGTTGTTTCTTTTTTCGTTTGCCCTACCCAGGTAAGTGTGGAGTTTCTTGCCTTTTGGGAGGTCTGAGGTCTTCTGCCAGCGTTCAGTAGGTTTTCTGCAGGAGTTGTTCCACGTGTAGATGTATTTCTGGTGTATCTGTGGGGAGGAAGGTATTCTCCGCGTCTTACTCTTCCGCCATCTTGTCTCTAATCCACCACTCTGTTTTTTTAAGATCCTTTTCCCATATAGGCCATTACAGAGTATTGAGTAGAGTTCCCTGTGCTATACAGCAAGTTCTTATTAGTTATCTATTTTATATATAGTACTATGTATATGTCAGTCCCAGTCTCCCAATTTCTCTCTCCCCTACCTTATCCCCTGGTAACCATAAGTTTGTTTTCTACATCCGTGATTCTACTTCTGTTTTGTAAATAAGTTCATTTGTACACTTTTTTTAAGATTCCACATATAAGTGATATCATATGATATTTGTCTTTCTGTGTCTGACTTAACTTCCCTCAGTATGACAATCTCTAGGTCCATCTGTGTTGCTGCAAATGGCATTATTTTCTTTTTTATGGCGGAGTAATATTCCATTGTATATGTGTACTACATCTTCTTTATTCATTCCTCTGTTGATTATGTGGCCTTTCTGATGCTCCTGCACGAGGTCTTAGGGGACTGGGCACGGCTCTGGAATGGCAGCCCTGTATACTGGCTCAGCACCGAGAGTCAGACAGCTGACATACCTGTGACAAGTGCTGGGAGAAGGGACTGCCCAAGGGCCAAGGTGGCTTCATAAGAGATACGGCCTTCAGAGCTACTTTCTCAGGGGTCTTCCCCTGATAAGCTGCAGGCGCTCCCTGCAGCCCACTGACACTTTCATTCCGACGGCCCTGTGTCATGATTTCCCAGGCCAGCAGGAAGCAACCCCAGAACTCCTGAAGTTTCCTTGTCCCTGCCTCTGGGCCAGGTCATGGGTTGCTCTGATATCTTCTAGGCAGAGCTGATCCCATCCGGAGGGCTTGGGAGAGCAGATGACTGCTTGACACAGGAGCCTAAGGGGTGGGAGGAGCCCTGGTCTCAGGGATCTGAGCCACCTGCATGCCACTCACCCTCATCTGGAGCTTCTGACATTAGGGCAGGACAACCTTAGCTTATTTTATGGTGGGTTTCAGGCTGGAGGAGTCAGCCCTCATCAGCTCAGACCCTGGGCACCAGTTGAAGCAGCCAGCCCCACCTCTTGGTGGAAGAGTCCGGGGGAGGGCCAGGGAATGGAGCCTCAGAAGTGAAGAGCAGGAAGCCCCCATGTTTAGGAGGAAGGAGAGAGGAAGCTGGACCTGAGCAGAGAAAGATAAAGCAGGAAAAACAGAAAAGTAATGTTAGTGCATTAGGCTAGAGATGGGAGAATGTTTACGGATCATTTAGTTTATGGTTGGTGATAGGTTAGTGGTTAGATTAGCGGGAAGCCAGTCAGCTCGAAAGGAGGGAATTAATTTATGAGATTGCAAAGGGGAAAATTGTTTGCGAGAAATACAGGGGTTTTGTTGTAATAGCATCAAGTTTAGCAGAAACAACAAGCGTTGGCAGGCCTGGCTCTCCAGCAGGGAGCCAGCCACCAGGAGTGTGAGTCTGTGGGCTGGGGATGCAGGGGCAGCAGATGCTCCAGTTGGGGGACAGCCCAGCTCTCACCTTCTCCCCAGCCAGGGGACGGCTGTTCCTGTCCCGTGAATTTCCTGGGCTTCGGCACTAAAGTTCTGGAGCCTGGAAACTGGAGTGGGGGGTCAGGATTGGGGGAGCCTTGGCTACTGGGCCGAGGGGAGGGGTCAAGATCCAGGATGCCACCCAGACCTGGGCCAACATTGCATGCCGTGCCAGGTCATGCTGCACTGCACCTCTAGAAGGGAGACCTCCTGCTATGGAGATCTGGGAAGGGAGGCTCCTGGGTGGCTTTTCCTGCTCCTGTGTCACACTGTGAGATTAGGAGACAGGGAACCTGAACAGGGGATCCCAGAGAGTCTCCTCTGTTCATTACATAAACACTCCTTTGCGCAGCTCATGTGCTCAAGAGATGCGTAAGGCTCAAGGGATTGGGCTCCAATTCCAGCTCCACCACCTACTGGCTGGGTGAGTTGGGCCAGCTGTGGAGCCTCTCAGAACCTCAGTGCCCTCATCTGTCAACGTTTCAAGGTTGTCATTAGGATTAGCTGAGAAGATGTGTCTGAGGAGCCTGGCATGGTGCCTGACTCATGGGTAGTGCTGGGTGATGGCAGCTGTTAGTATAATTCCTGTATTATTAATGGCAGGGGAGTTAAAGAGAGCCTGCCAAGCCCCAGGTTCTTGTACCCTCACCTCGCTGCCCACCCTCAGCCCTGGTCTTTTCCACAGGACATGCTCTTGTGTTAGCAAGGAAAGAGCCCCTGAGTTTGGCATCTTCTTTCCTGGTTTCCTGTCCTACAGAGCTGCTTTGAGGTCCCATTGCTTCTCCAAATGGGATGCCAAAGTGGGTGGACCACTGCAGGTATTATTACTGGGATTCATTAGCACACAGCCTCCTCCCACAGGGGGCGCAGCCCTGGGCACCGTTTGCTGCAGTCTAGGTGAATGGCACCCTGAGGGTGGGGCAGGCAGAAGCCCTGACAGCACATAACCATTAATAAAGGGCTCAGTCTCGCTAGTCGCCCTGTGAGATGGGACCAGTGGTGGCTTGCAGGTGAGGAAATGGGAGGGGCAGAAAGGTGAAGCATCTTGCCCAAGTTGTGGGGCTTGTAAGCGATGGAGCCAAGATATGGACCTTCCTCCCACCGCCCTGTCTGTACCATCAGCTCTTCCCATCCTGCTGCCTCCAGGCCCAGCCTAGCCTCTGTGGTCGGAGGTCTAAGGCAGCTCCACCTCCATGGACTGTGGCGAGGCTGGACCAAGGCCTCTGCATCCATTGCCAGAGGTAGAAGGAGAGAAATCCCTCTCTGGGGGAGCAGCTTGGAAGGAAAGGAAAGCAATCACTTTCCTTTTGCTGACTAATAAAGGGTGAGCTGCTTCTTGGGAGGTGACGAGTGGGCACTCTTGTCATCAGCTCCAGCAGAGAAAGGGACAACGTGTTTAGGGCGGGACGGGGGACCAAAAAGTGCATTTCCTCCGTTCACTCCTCAGCACCGCCATGGAAAGTCATTTTTCCAGGTTGGGACAATTTCTGGTTTGAAAGTGAAATGACTCTGATGTCATCTGGGCTTAACAGAGCTAAACCACCTGGAAACATTAGGAGACAGCTTTGCTTTGTTTTCACCCACATTTAACTTACCAGTAGCCACGGTGGTCTGAACTTTACGAAAGTGTCCGTGTCAGCAGAAAGAGCCTGCATGGTGGCACTCAGCGAGGAGGCACTTTGCTCAGATTACAAGTGCTGGGAAGTAGAAGCCAGCCCCAGGGGAGAAGCTAGGCTCTCCGCTTCTATCCATGTGGGGCAGGCACCCTGGGCAGAGTCACTAGGGACCCTCGGAACTGTGGACCCAAGGGTTTCAAAACCAGCTAGTTTAAACAGACTGTGGTGCTGCCAGTGGGGTTTTGCTTTAGCTTCTGAACCCCGAGCTCAGGTTGTAGGGAAGGAGAGATCAGGGAGAGAGAGAGAGAGGGAAGAATCATGGTACATTTCTTCTCTCTGGTGGCCCAGTGTTCTTAGGAGCCAGGAAGCCCCTGACTCTTCTGTTGGGTCATAAAGATGTGGTCTGGGTATTTGCCCTCCCTGCCTGGGGGTGGGGGGTGGTCCTCTCGGGAACCAGTAACACTCTCAGGCTTTGATGGAGGGAAGTTTTGTTATGGGTGTGGGTAGCACCCCAGACATGATATGGTAGAACGTTATGGGAACAAACATGTGGGTGACACTTATCTGCTGTGACCGGGTCTCCCAGCTGCCCCAGGTTTCCCCTATTGCCTGTTGGAAACTGCATGTTGCAGTGGAGAGGAGTATCTTTCACATCCAACAGTCTGAGTTTGCACTTACAGGCTGTGTGATTTAAAGGACACTTAAACTTTCTGAGCCTTGGTTTCCTCATTTGTAAAGACAGAATGACACTTGCCTAACAGGCTTGGTGGGGGATTGAACAAGATATCAATATATGATGCCTTGGCTCCCAGGCTGGCACAGAGGAGGTGCTCAGAAAACGTTGTGCTGTCCCTCCTAAGCCACTTCCTCCTCCTCGTCCTCCTCTGCCCCGCCTCCTCCATCTTGACTCATGAGGCTCTTTCAGGATGGATTGGCTGGAAATCTATCATGCTCACCTTCCTGTACCCTCTGCTGTCTGGGCTGGAGAGATCTGAGCTCAGAGATAACACGCTATTACTGTGCAGACCGCTGCACAGTGTTAGCAAAGCTGGCCAAGTTGTAAGTTCCTCCGACTTTGGCTTTTGGGAAGCTCCAGAAATAAATGTGGGGACATTTGAGGCTCCAGCAGACTGGAGTGCACGTGAGTCTCTGGGACAAGATGACAGAAGGGCTTCAGGTGTTTCTGGCTGGGTCTGAGTGGGATCGACTGCCTCTTCTAGGATTTCCAGCCTCTTTGCAGAAACCACAGACAAGGCAGGGGGATGCCTGGAGTCTGGACCTGTATATGCGCTTCTCTCCAATGCTCAGACACCTGAGTCCCCTGCCAGAGCACTGCTGGGCTAATACATTAAACTGTGATTGGGGTCCTCGGGACTCAAGGCTCATTGGTGGGGTGGGGCACAGGCTGAGAGCTGATGGAGTCCTGTTCCTACCACTCTGCCCCACCCGGGGCTAGGAAACACCTACTGCAAATGCTGGCCCTGGAGAGAGTGCTGGGGGATGGGGAGGCGCCAGGTCCAAGTGTATAAAGGACCCTTGTGGTTCTGTCCTGAGCAGAACCTTGGGGTTCAGTCCATTGAGACGTTCGGGGAAAGATTTGGGGCCCTGGGCTATATCTGTTAAATCCACTAGTGGCTGTGGGCCTGGTTAGAAGGATCTGGGTTTGGGGATGGGGGGAGGAGGGTGTGAGGACTGCCACTATATAGCTCTGGGACAGGGCAGATCCAGCAGGAGAGTAGGATGGGGGATTTCCGGCTCAGGTGACAACAGGAGCAATCAGAAGCCACACAGGTGGTGGAGCTGAGGCTGCCGACCCTTGCAGGTGGCCTCAGGTCATCCAGCTTGGACCTGAGGGGGTGGTGATAAGCTTGAACAGATCTAGCTCTGAGTTCTGAGAAGATGGGGGTGGGGAGATAGAGTGGAGTTGGCTCAGTCCTGGATGTGTGCATATCGCAGGGGTGGGATGGAGGGCAGGGTTTAGAGCTCCAGGGGCTGAACTCATTGAGGCACTGGCTTCCAGGATGCGCTGGAGGGGATGGGCTCTCTCCAGCAAGGGGTCTTTGTAGGAGGAGGAACTTCAGTGTAACCTTTGTGGGCACATTACATAGCTGTGTTTAAGTATTGAAGCATATTGACGTCACTCCACTTATTGGACTTCCCTTGGGGTGGGGTTCTTTGATGACATTAACCATGGAGGCCAGAGGCAGAGCTGCTAGTAATTTGAGACTCTCATAAGAGTGGCCAGGGAAACAAATGCTAATATCCCCTCCTCTCCAGGTTTCTTTCCAGGTAGAAGATGATGCAGTGTGGACTCCTCCAGTTCTTTACAATTCTTTGAAACTGTGCCCTTAAGAGACACAACAGGCAGGTACCATTCCCAGAACTCTCTAGAACACAGGCTCAGTTGATTCCTTTTATGGATCACTTTGGCCCTCACACTTATGCCCCCCCCCCCTTTTTTTTTTGGCCACAACACGCTGCTTGTGGGATCTTAGTTCCCAGACCAGGGATTGAACCTGTGCTCCCTGCAGTGGAAGCACAGAGTCCTAGCCACTGGACTGCCAGGGAATTCCCTATGCCCTCTTTCTTTGTCCTTTACTCAATCCCTCTAAACTCCACCCCAATACCTCACCCAGGGTAGTTTTTACAGCACTAAATGTTGCTGGTTACTTCATTTACTATGACTTTGTTAATTATCATTCATTAGCACGAGGAGGGGGCCCCTTGATGGGTGACTGAGAATAGAGTCTGCAGGCTTTAGTCTCAGCTGACCCTTTTTTCACTTTGTCAAATCTAGCTGTGTTTAGGACTCACCTCACTCTGTGGTCTCAAAGAAATTAATGCTCTGAAGCTTCCCTATTTACCTCCCCTATGACTTTATAAATCCTGAGTTCTAAGACAGGTTCTCCTAAATCCACTGATTTACTATACGATCTTCCTATTAACATAAAGTGTAGACTATTTCCAAAAATAAATAACCAAATAATTATATATTTAGAGACCCTCTAACTAAGTTTATTTTATATACTTACTACTGAACCTAATACATTCTCCTTTTCCAGTACAGCAGATTTCTCTTTAATCAGTACCACCCTACAGGAGGGTTTATGACTTGTGAAGAGTGACACAAAATCCCTTGGAGACTGGGTGCTTTGTGTTCTTATTCCACCAATACATTTGGGCATAGACTCCCCAGCTTGTCAGAATGTACAGAGGCAATAGCCTGTTTGAATCAAATATCTGCATTTTCTGGAGGTGGCTCTGGGGATGCTCCCAAGTGTCAGGGCCTCACCCCAAAGTCTGGTGGGCCTTAGTTCAGGTCTGAGGGTGGAGGGACCCAGGTGGGCCCTTAAAGGTGGGCTCAGTTCATAGGTCCATGAAGCTAAAGGTAAGGTGTTTCTAAGGCAGGGTCCAGCTGGAAAGTTAAGTGTCTGGGGAGAGCAGGCAAGAAGGCTAGGGTGGCAGGAGATGAGGGCAGCATTGGTACCTGAATTTTGGACAGTAGACTTCACATCAAGGTGGCAGCCAGGTGTGGGGTTAAAGTATGGTGGTTCTTTCCATCCTCGCTTTGATCACAGCACACTTCAGCAGGTCAGATCAGCACCTTGGACAGCTCCAGGGCAGTGTCATTATCTTAAGCAATTCCAAGGTAGAACTATTAGACTCCACAGTCCAGACTGCCATTGGTACCTTGCTGTCTCTCTGGAGCTTTTATTGTTTATTGCATGCTACATATCCTCAGGACTCTGGATCTCTGTGTCAGGGCGGGCCCTTGTTTTCTAGCCTGGGAAGTACATGTAGACTAGTGTTTGACCAAACAGTTGGCCACTGTGGCCTACCCAAGTTGACACATAAAATTAACCACCAGTTGGGGACAGTGTCATTTGGTGTCTTAGAAATGCTCCTCTAGCCCATGTTTACATCCAAGAGGCTCAGATCTGACAACACACCACACCCTGACCATGAAAAAAAGGTGGCTTTTTCTTTCCTTCTTCACTGCTTTGGCTGTTGGCTTCTGGAAGCCAGACTCGTGGCAAGGGCAGGAGGGAGAGAATTGAGGGAATTGAGGCCAGACATAGGGGTTTTAACCACCTTAGAAACCCTGTGGTTTCTGAACCCAGGTCACCACAGCTTTATATTTGAGAGTTTCCAGATAGTTCCTTTGTTTCTCCCTGGGATTTGGATGTCTCCTTGAAGCAGATAAGAGAGAGCCAAATGTGATTAGGAACAATTTTAAATCAGTGGGAGGAAGTGACTGGGGAAGGAAACCCATGGAAAGAGCCTTCTCCATTGGCCTTGGCTCAGAAGAGCCCTAGACAAGCCACCAGGGCCCGTTAACACTCACAACTCTTGTGGGAGCCAAGGCCAGAGCAGGGGCCAGCTGGGGTCTGGGGCTGTAGCAGGAGGGGGACCCAAGCTGGACCAGCTGGGGTGGAGGACTCACCCATTCTAGTTTTGGAGAAGAAGCTGGGAGCCCAGTTTGCCTAAAGATGTGCTTGAAGAGTCTTGGTGGGATGATCCCTGCAGGCAGTTTCTCATCTCTGCATTCACATGTCAGGTGGAGTCAGCGTTTTCCGTGGCTGGGAGACATCTGAGGAAGGGGAATTTCTAAATGTTGTCAGGTAAATTGGGGCGCTGATCACCATATAAAGGTCGGTGGGAGGATTTGGGCTGGAACACAAGAGCGTGCATTTTTGAAGCCAGAACACTCATTCGTAACCCTGGCTTCCAGCCATCTTGTTGCAAGGCCTTTGGAAAGAGGACTGTGACAACTTCTGAGCATCAGGCTCCTCAACTGTAAATGGGGACAGTGTTGCTTACTTTATAGGATTGTTGGGAAGATTAGAGATAAAGTATAGAAAGTGCTCAGTGGGAGTCTCAGCTCTTCCTTCTCAGAGGATCCAAGATGCTGTATGAGTCTCCTTTCTGAAGTCCCTGGGGGAGCCACAGTGTCTGGCCCTGGGGAAGGACCTCCCTGGAATTCCCAATTCCCGTTGTTTCTGGGAGCTGATACCTGGGACTAATGAAGACCCCACCCCCTTCTCTCTACACAGAGGGGCTGAACTGAGCAGCTTCTCTGTGCAGAAGTGCTCCCAGCTATGGCAGCACTTTCCCTTCTGCTTCTGCTCCTACAGCCTTTGGGGCCTCTGCTGTGGATGTTAGATATTCTGTTGCTTCCTAGGGCAGGAGGGAATTAGGGGTGGGGAATGAGGGCTGAGAATCACATGGTTATAAACTAACAGCTCTTTCTTTTGAGTTTTACACAGTCATAAAGCAAGGATCAATCCTTAGCCATGTTGCTTCCAGTCACTTTAAGAGAAATAAAGAAAGGTTTACAGAGCATATCTCAGGGCAGGCATAGGTCCTGCTTCTCTGCTTGCCTCTCAGTACCCCCATACTCCTGACCAGTGACAGGATCTTGAGGAGGGCTTCTTCCAGGGAATGGTGTATTAGTCTGGGTTCTCCTGATAAATGGAACCAATAGGCATGCTTATTTCTCTCTCTCTCTCTCTCTCTCTCTCTCATCTCCATCCATCCATCCATCCATCCAAAGCAAGAGTGAGAGAGTTACTTATTTCTTTTAAGAAATTGACTTACATGGTTGCGGGTGCTGGCAAGTCCAAAATCTGCAGAGTAGGACAGCAGGCTAGAGACCCAGGGGAGAAAGTTGCAGACTAGGATCTGAAGGCAGTCTGTAGGCAGAATTCCTTCTTCTTTGGGGGACCTCAGTCTTCCTCTTAAGACCTTCAACTCATTAGATGAGGCCCACCCACATTATGGAGGATAGTCTGCTTTACTCAAAGTCTACTGACTTAAATGTTAATCATTTCTAAAAACACCTTTACACAACATCTGGATTGGTGTGTTTGACAGAGCAGCTGGCTACCATAGCATAGCCATGTTGACACATAAAATTAACTATCACAGATAGGGACAGTGCCATCCAGTGACTTTAAAATGCTCCTGTAGCCCATGTTTAAATCCATGAGTTTCAGGGCTGAGAACACCTTACACCCTGGCCATTTACAAAGTGTGGCTTTTGAGTATACCAGTCTGGGTTCTGATCTCTGCTTCCCATGCTGTTGGCAATGACAGGATACTTTGTCCTTTGAGCCTTAATTTTCTCATCTGCAAAATGGAGACAATTGTTATATAGTTTGCAGAATTGCTGGTGATTGATTGAGCTCATAGATATGGCAGAGTGTTAGTTTCCTCTCCATTTGTCCTCCTGCCTTTGGGAGCCTCTGTCTACAGCCTTGGCACCTGCCATGCCCTCTGGACTAGGGGAAGCAGACAGAGGCAGAGTTCAGTAGGGCTTAGCAGGTGCTTTCTGGGTCCATGTCAAGACCCATGAGCAAGTGGGATCCTCTTTGAGACCCCACCTGCAGAGCTGGGGGTAGGGAAGGGCCAGACTTCATGGGGAGCCAAATGTGGCAGCTGAGGGTGAGACACATGGAACATTTATTCAGGTGTAGGAATGGAATCCTTTCTGCCGATGTCTTCCTCCTCTTAATCAGGTCCTTGCTCGTGCCTTCCCTTTGTCTTGGTGCATCTTAAACATGCAGCTTCAGGGCTTCCCAGGAAGATCATGTGGTATGACAAGGGGTAGACTGCATTTTGAAGCTGGTTATTGAAGGGGCAGGTCAAGTAGGTCATACAGAGAAGTGCAGTGGAGTGAGCTGGGGACTGGACCCTCGAGACCCTCTCAGCACCTCTTCTGAGTGAGGAAAGAGCAGAGAGGGTCACCACCCGGGTCAGGGGTCTCAACAGTCTGCTGAGGAAGAGTGGTGGAGAAACTTGACATTGTGTCTTCTCCTGGCACAGCCAATAGGTACACTGCGAGCATCCACCTCAAGGGGGAGGAAACGTTGGAGATGGGAAAGGGCAGTGTAATGAGAAGTAATGATCTGAGACTAAAAAGGGAAACTGTGTTGGGTCTTTAAAAGGTCAGCAGCTGTGAGGTCAGTTAGGGTGGAGATAACTTGCATAGGCAGGTCTAAGAGGGAGTGTCCAGAAAGGCACCGGTGTGGGTGGCAACAGCTCAGGATGAGCCTCATCCCCACTCCCGCCAGCTTTGGGGTGCCCAGAAGAGAGTTCAGGTGAGGCTTCTCAAATAGCTCCCTGTGGAACCAGATGGCCTGCTGGTGTGTTGGAGAGAACTGAGGCTGTCACCAAAATCCAGACCCCCGTCCTTACCCAGCTGTGTGATGTGGGGTGATGAGCTGTCCATTAGGCAGCTTAGTTTCCTCATCTGTAAAATAGGGCAAATAAGACCAAACTCATGGGGTGATGTTAAGATAAATGAGGAAAACAAATAGCAACTACTCTTGTGCCCAATAGGTAGTAGGTATTGAAGCAATGTGTGCTCTCTCCTCGCCTACCCCTCCTCCACTCACTGCCTACCTATAGAGCCTAATCCCTGCCAAGTGGAGAAATCACTTCATCTGACTCCTACCTGAGGAGTACTCTACTTTTTGTTTAAAAAATCTCTTTCGTGAAGTAAAAGCTTCTTTCGTTTTTTGTTTTTTTAAAATTTATTTATTTAATTTTTTTATTTTTGGCTGCATTGGGTCTTCGTTGCTGTGCGCGGGCTTTCTCTAGTTGTGGCGAGCAGGGGGCTGCTCTTCGTGGCGGTGCGCGGGCTTCTCATTCGGTGGCTTCTCTTGTTGTGGAGCACGGGCTCTAGGCGTGTGGGCTTCAGTAGTTGTGGCACGTGGGCTCAGTAGTTGTGGCACACGGGCTCTAGAGCGCAGGCTCATTAGTTGTGGCGAACGGACTTAGTTGCTCCGTGGCATGTGGGATCTTCCCGGAACAGGGCTCGAACCCGTGTCCCCTGCATTGGCAGGTGGATTCTTAACCACTGCACCACCAGGGAAGCCCCTTTTTTCCTTTCATTTCTAATTTTTATTACACAAATTTTTCATACATATGGGAAAGTAGTAGAATAGTATAATGGACACCCACATGTCCATCACCTAGATTTAACAGTTATTAACATTTTGCTATATATCAGCTTCGTCTACTATTTTTTCTTGTTGAAATATTTTGAAGTAAATTACAGACATGACATTTCACTCCTAAATACTTAAGTATGTATCCCTAAAAATTTCAGGACATTTTCCTACACAATCACAGCACCATTCGTGTGCCTGGCAGAATAATCATAATTTCTTATTATAATCTTACAACCCATATTCAGATTTCCCTAGTTGTCCCCAAAATATCTCTTACAGCTGATAGGTTGAGGCCAGGATTCAATCAAGGACTGTGTATTGCCATCCATTGTTATTTCTCCTAAGTTTCTTCTTAGACTGTTGCTTGTCAGATTTTCATGTGTGCGTATAAATCACTTGGAGTTCTTGCTAAAATACAGATTCTGATTTGGGGACTGGAGTGGGGCCTGAACTTCTGCATTTCTAACAAACTCTTAAGTGATGCTGCTGTTGTTGGTCCATGGAATACACTCTGAGTAGCCAGGGTCTAGAACAATACCCCTGTTTCTTTCCTGTGACATTGACTTGTTGTCGAGCATGGGCCATTTGTCCTGTAGAAGGTGTCCTCTACTGGATTTAGCTGGTTGCTTCCTCATAGTGTTATTTAACTTGTTCATCTGCCTCCTGTATTGCCTATAAACTGGATGTTAGGTTTGGAGGTGAGCGTGATCCACGTAAGACCTTGTGGTCAGAATACATCATCGGGGTGCTATCTGCATCATATCAAAAGGCACATAAAACGTCTTTCAGTGCAATTCATGGTTGGGCATCAAAGGGTCCTTGACCACTTGGGATTGTAGGTGGATGTTATTAGATGTGAGTGTACACGTTTGGGGAGGTGGGTAAAGGTTTCATTAATTGCGTCATATTCTCAAAGAAGAGTTAGAAGTTTTCACTCATGAGGGACAATCCATAGAGCTTCCCAAACCCTTGAGGACACATCAGAACTGTCCCTGGTTCCTCTTTTTTCCCCATCTCCTTCCTCATCCACAGAAATGCCTCTGCAGGGTGAAGATCATCACCTCTTGCTGCAGATGCGTCTTCCGAGGAGGTGTGTTTGTCCCTGTGGAGTGAGTCCCAGGGAAGAACATGGTCACAGGCACTGCTCTTTGTGTCTGTGATCTGCCTGCTGGGTGTGATCCACACCAGATGCCAGGGCAAGGAGAGAAGTGCAAGGTCAAAGATATGGAGTTGTGCAGAGAGAGGTGGGGCCTTGAACAGAGAAACAGGTGCCGGGCCAGGAGCCAGAATGGTGGGAAGTGGAGTCAGGACTGGCAGGGTGAGTGACTCAGGAGAGAGGTGGTGAAGCACGCCCTGAGTCAGCTCATTTCTGGGGGTGTGAGAACAGCCTTGATGGCTTAAGAGGCTCCTTCAGGTATAGAACAACCTAAGACTCCAGAATATATTCACTTGAATCAGAATGCTGTTATCCAAAGGCTGTGAACAGTTGCTTTGTTTAATAGCCCTGAGGCCTTAAGAAGGGGGAAGAGCCTGATGGTAGAAGGGGACCCTGGAGTCAGTCATTAGTGACGATTGTCATCCCTTGGGACCAGTGATGCTGATTGTTCAGGCAAACACAGCTCAGAGGCAAGGCAAGAGGCTGACGTGTTAGCGCTCCCCTTCTGAGGCCTCTTGGGTCCCTGCTGCCCCTTTCCCCAGAAGATTTGGGCTACAAAGTTGGAATGATACTCTGTGTATGAAGGGCCATCTACTGGACCAGTGGGCCCCTTGAGAAATGGGTCTAAACTGGATGAGATTTGTACCTACTTCTGTCTTTAAAGAGTCAGCAGAGCTGGAGAGAAAAACACATGTGCACGGGATCAGGGGAAAGATAATGCTGTATAATTTTATATCTCCTTTTATACTGTGGCTTAGCCACACACCATTAGCACAGCAGGAAGGAAAATGAATGGCAATGAAGTGTGTCACTGGCAGAGATAGATAGATGGGGATGATTGATTTTGGGTTTTTCTTCAGTGCAACCTGAAGCAGAAAGTCGATGAGCCACCCTCAGCCAGAGTCGGCCAGGGCCCGGGCAGCAGGGCCAAGCTGGGAGTCGTGGGTCATAGGCCCGTGTACCTCTGATCTTATCTGTGACCTGTGGCTTGGTCCCCATGGGGACCTGGCCCAGCTGTTTGTTTTCTGTTCCTGTGAGGAGTTAATTTTACTTTTCAAATAAGGATATATTTTCTTTGCCTTCCTTGGAGCACAGAAGGAACTTGCAGGGCCTGCAGACACGTGTTAGCTCTGCAGAACGGACTATGCCACACTCCCTACTCTCACAGGATTGCTCATTTTCAGCGACTTCATTAAGATCGCCCAGCTGGTAAATGCTGGAGGTGGAATTTTTTTTTTTTTTTTGCGGTACGTGGGCCTCTCACTGTTGTGGCCTCTCCCATTGCGGAGCACAGGCTCCGGACGTGCGTGGCTCACGGGCCCAGCTGCTCTGCAGCATGTGGGATCTTCCCGGACCGGGTCACGAACCTGTGTCCCCTTCATCGGCAGGCGGACTCTCAACCACTGCACCACCAGGGAAGCCCTGGAGGTGGAATTTGAACTCACTCTTCCTGCTTCCAAAGCTCCTGCTCTGTGGGTCTGTCTTGTCCTGTCCCTTCCTCCTGGCCCAGGCTCCTGGGGCCCCACTCTGGACTCGCAGCTCATTCTCCGGGTGGAGGTGGGGAATGGCTGGCTCCACTGGGATGCAGCCCGGAGCCCCAGGGCCTCAAGGGCTCTGCCCCTCCTACCCCATAGTTAATAGAGCTTCATTCATAAGTGTTTGATGGCTCTGGTGGGACCTTGAAGAGGACAGTCTGTGTGACCCCAGGGGCAGGACCAGGCCAGAGGGTGAAGCCTCTAGAGAATTCCATGTGAGGAAAGGCTGTTTCCAGGTGGACTTGGGAGGTGTCCCGTCCAGTTTCCTAGGGTTTCTGTATCAAATGACCACAAGCTGCATGGCTTAAAACACCAAAAATGTATTCTTCTTCCAGTTTTGGAGGCTAGAAGTCTGCAATCCAGCTGTGAGCAGGGCCATGCTCCCTCTGAAGGCTCTGGAGAACTCTCCTTTGTCCCCTCCTAGCTTCTGGTGGCTTCCAGCAGTCCTTGGAATTCCATGACTTGTAGGCACATTTTTCCGGCCTCTGTCTCCATCTTCATGAGATCTTCCCTTTGTGTGTCTCTGGGTGTCCCCTCATCTCCTTATAAGGACACCAGGTTTTGTAAGGATTTAGGGCCCACCCTAATCCAGTGGGACCTCATCCTAACTAATTACATTTTCGATCATCTTATTTCCAACAATAGGTTACATTCTCATGTTCCGTGGGCAAGATTTTTTGGGAGGGAAACTACCGAACCCACTACGTATCCCATCTGAGTGGGTCCAGGCAGAGGCTTGGACAGCCCAGGCAGATGTGAGTCAGTGGGGCCAGCATTTCTTGCCCTCAAGGCTCTCCAGCCCATGGCTCTGTCCCGTGGTCCAGTTGGGGTGGCCATTGATGGCTTGGAGAGCGTCAGTGAGAAGCAGTCTCTTTGAGGCAGGGAGTATGGTTGGTGGCCTCTGACTGTGCATGGGCCTTGGTGTAAGGGGAAGGGATAAGCCTGGATATTCTGCTGGCTTTCTGCTAAGACCTCACAATCTGCTTTAGCAAAGTGTTACTCTTATTGCTCATGTGGAAAGCCAGTCCCTGTCCTGCAGGGTCCCCTGTGGGACAGACAGGCTGAGTGAGGTTACAGGGCAAAGGCACAATCTTGGGATCAACAGATTTGTTTACATCCTGGGCATCTGTCAGGGCATCTGTAAAGTGGAGGTGATGGGAGTTCCCCCTTACAGGGTTGGATGAGGATGGAGTGGGATAAAGCATAGACACTACCCCACAGTGCCTCATGAGTGTGAACTACCCTTCCTTCCCAGCTAATCTGTGAGCTTCTAGAAGGCCAGATGCTGCTCCCTCCTCCTATGTACTTTTCCACGTACCCTTCCCCACCCATCCCACCAAGGTTCTGTAGAAAATGGGAGGCCAGTGATATGTGAAAGATGAGCAAGTCTTTATTGATGTCCGCTCTGTACCTGGTTGGAGCTCAGTGCCGGGACTACAAAGGCAAACTGGACAGAATCACCGCCCTCAAGAGAACCCCCAGGCTAAGCAGGGGCAGGGCAAGGATACACTGGCAACTCTGTCCTGAAGGGTTGCGGGTGCTATGAAGGTGGAGTTTGTATGGGGTCCTGGGGGGCGGAGCTGAGGAAGCCTCGTGGACATCTAAGCCATGGAATGAATCCCGAAAGATGTGATTTTTTCCAGGGAGGTAAGTGGGGTGTTTCAGGCATCCCAGGAGAAGCACAGCACAAGTCGGGGGCACCCACAGAGCCAGGGCAGGCCAGACCTGGGTGGGACCCCGAGAATGGCCAGGGGGCATCAGGACCTCTCAGCCCCAGCACAGGGTTTCTGGAGCTCAGGGGCAAGCGGCAGGTTAGGCTGACCACAGAGCCCGAGAGTCCTGTGTCTGAGTTTTAATGTAATATACAAGAATGCTATTACATTGGAATGGAAATAATAGCACCAAACCCCATGGTTCTATTTTCATTGTCTATATTCCCTTCTAGTCCTTGGTCCACAGGCATATTTTTAATCACAGCACAGCTACAGTTTTGGTTACAGCTTCCTTCATTATACTGTAAACATTTTTCACTGTAGCTACAGAGTTTTCATAATTATCATTTCAATGGCTGCATAAATTGGCCATTAAGTTAATGTTCTTTAATTTGCTTAAACATCCCCCTTTGTTAGAGGTTGAGATTGTTTAGATTGTTTTCAGTTTTTGAATATTATAAATCATGTAATGTTAACCATCTTCTTTTTTTTTTAATAACATCTTTATTGGAGTATAATTGCTTTACTAATGGTGCGTTAGTTTCTGCTTTATAACAAAGTGAATCAGTTATACATATACATATATTCCCATATCTCTTCCCTCTTGCATCTCCCTCCCTCCCACCCTCCCTATGCCACCCCTCTAGGTGGTCACAAAGCACTGAGCTGATCTCCCTGTGCTATGCGGCTGCTTCCCACTAGCTATCTATTTTACATTTTGACCATCTTCTTAAAGTAGGCTTTTCCATCTCATGAATTATTTTCTCAGGAAAAAAATGAGATTATTGGGTCAAAGAGTATGTGCATTTTCATGCTACTTTCAGTGGTAATGCCAAGTTGTTTTCAAAAAGGATCATTTCCCATCAATACGGGAGAAGATGAGTTTGACTATAACTCAAGAAGCATTTGGTGTTGCAATGACAAACCTTTGTTTTTCTTTGTTGCTATTTTAATAGATGAGAAATGACTTCCCATTTGATTAACAGAAGGATGGAGCCTTTCTCTTCATGTGTATTTACTAAAAATACCTCTTCGTATGTGGATTTCCTGTTCAGCCCATTCATCTGTTGGCATCTTGAAGTTTTCAGAACGATTTGTGTGAACTCTTTGTATTATAGAGTTATCAACACTCTGCCTGACACATAGCTACAAATATTTTTCCTAGACTATTTCTATTTTAGTTATCTTGTTCCTTTCCCACAAAGCTTTTGTACTTTTATATTTTTGAATCTGTTGGTTTTTTTTCATTTGTACTTTCTTCTACCAGTATGAAACTTGAGAAGTTATCGCTCCCTCCAAAGAACAGTTAAATATTTCTTGCTAAGTTGTTGTTGTTTTTCTTTTCATTTGACTTCTCCATTTGATTCTCTAATCTCTCCAGAGTGTATTTTTTGGTGTGTGAGGTAAAGTGTGTTTCTGAATTAATTACTTTTCCTCAAAATTACTAGTAATCACAGCATAATTTATCAACCAAGAATTCCTTTCTCCATTGTTTGGTGAGCCCTATTTTGTAATACAGTAAATTCTTCGTGCAATTAGTTCTGGATTTTTAAATTCAGATCCACATTTCTATATTTGTGCCAGCTCTATAGTATTTTAAATTATTTTGCTTAATAATATATTTTTATATTTAGTTTCCTCTCATTTTTCCCTTTACGGAATTGTGTTTACTGTTCTCATCTGTTTATTTTCCAATGATTTTAGAATAATTTTATTTAATTCCTTGAAGGAATCCTTTTGAGATTTTGATTGGAATCAAATTAAATTTATAAATTAGCTTTGGGGAAAATTGACATCTTTATAGCATAAAGTCTTCCCATCTGGGAGCAGTTATTTTCTCTATTTATTCAAGTCATCTTTTACAACTCACAATAAAGTTTGGTAGTTTTCTTAAGTGGGTCATGCATATCTCTAGTTAAATTTACTCCCAAGTAGTTCTAACTCTTTGATGCTCCTGTGAATGGGTTCTCCTTTTTAACTCTATTTTATATTTATGCCTGGCTAGAATACAGTGATAGAATAATCAATTAAAAAAATTATGCTTCTTATTTATTGTATAACCAAGATGGCAATAACAATTTCAGAATTCATAAAGAAAACAAGAGAGTAACCCACAGTCTCACCATTTTAACAAGCAAATGGTTTAAATTTTTCTGTGGCTCCTTCTAGAACTTATCCACAGACAGATGCTGTGCACAGCTGTAACCGCAGTGGTGATCTGTTTGGCATCCTGTGGCTTCTTTTATACTATATATCATAAGCATTTTCCCTTCTTGTTGCAGAGTTTTGCTAAAGATCCCCTTTAATGGCGATCCATGGGGACTGAATGTTGGTTCTCAGACGTCCTGAGGGGCGTATGGGGGCGAGGGAGACGGCTGTGGCTATGGCCATGGTGTGGAAGGTGCTGTGATTAACACGGAGCTGGTGGAACAGGCAGTACAGGGAGCTGCCTTGTTCCCAGCAGGGCTTGCCAGGGCTAGGCTGATCCCAGCTCCATGAACCTCCACGGAAACAGCAGGAGCAAGGAATCAGAAGCACCCTCTGCAGGAGAAATGGGGAGATGAGTTTGGAATCAACTGATTGAAATGGCCCTCTACAGTCTGGATGAACAGGATACTTGCCAGATCTCTCTGGCTTTGGGGCCAGGTGGGCACAGTGTACATCTCATTGGTATGTCTCCTTCCCTCATCATTCCTCCTCTTAAACGTTTACTGAGTGCCGAGAGAATGCTGTTGGGTGCGAGAGATACAGATGAGCAAGACAAACTCAGATGTGAGCTACAGTATCACCCCAACCTGCTGCTGCTTCTGATGGAGAAAAATGAACATCTATGCTGACCAGTCTCACTTTAAATCCATGGTGTAAGGGGACACTTACTCCATGTATTGCGTTTCTCCATTCCCTTTGCCTTCTTGTCTCTTTTCATATCACTAACACCTTCTCCCATCTGTGCTGCCCACACTCCACTAGCAGAAGAAGACTTGCTTCCTCTATATTTCATTGAGAAATAGAAGCCAGTGGAAGAGAACACTCTCTTCCTCACTACCAAGTTAGCTTTACCACCAGTCTGCACTCCAGACAATGCTCTGGGTCCCTCCGGACAAGTCCATGTCCTCCCCTGAGGCACCCCTCCCCTTGGGCTGTGCGCTCAGTCCCCTCTCACTCACTCAAGGAGGCTGTCCCAGCAGATCTCCCTTCTCTCCTTTGTTGTTGAGTTTCCTTCTCTGTTGACCTTTTCCACCAGCTTATGCATAGACTTTGCTATCTCCTACTTCCTTAAAAAAATCCCTGGCTTGGCCACACTCGCTCTCCATTACTGCCCCACTTCCCCACCCCTTCACAGCACCATCTATGCTCTCTGCTCCAGTGCCTTCCCTCCATTCGCTCCTGAATCCACTGCAGTCAGGAGCGAGCCCTCAAGACTCTATTAGAACTGCCCCTCTCAGAGTCCACGTTGCTCGGTCCAGTGATGCAGTCATCTCAGTTCCCCTCTTACCTGGCCCATCAGTAGCCTTTGGAACACTGGACGCCACCCCTGCCCACTTTCCACAGGGCTGGAGAGCAGGGGTAGCGGGCTGTTTCCTCCCAGCTCTCTGGCCAGCCTTCCCGGTTCTGTTGCTGGGTCCTTCTCACCTCCCTGACCTCCACACATTGCCGTGTCCCAGCCTCAGACTTTGAACCTCTTCTCTCTTCCAGTGACACTCCCTTCTCCGGTGATCTTGACCTTGCATATACCTTTAAATGCCACGTACGTACCAATGACTCCCAAGTACAGCCAGCCACTATTCTCCACTCCAGACTCATTTGTCCTCTGGGATGATTTCTCCGATGAGCATGTCCACAGCCAAGCTCAGTTCTTCAGCCCAAGCAGGCTCTCCGAGTCGTCTCCATCTGCCCATAATTCCAGGTGCTCAGGCCTACATCATGGGGCCCCCTCATTCTCCTCTGTTCCCCTTGCCTGAGCAGCCCAGCCTTCCATCTTGCCCCACATACCACCCTGATGGCTGCTGCTCTGGTCTCAGCCACCACCATTTCTCCCTCGGATTATTGGAACGGTCTCCCTGCCTCTGCGCTTGTTCCTTCAGTCTGTTTTTAATGGCAGCCAGCATGATGCTGATACAAACAACTAATATCACATCACTCCTCTGATCAAAACCCCTGATTGCTCCCCATATCACAGTGTAAAATCTCCCATTGTGACTGGGGCTGATGTTCCTGGGAGCTGATTGGGTCTTGTCAGACAGTTTGAGGGTTGAAGGTGCTTTGGCCCTTATGGACTGTGCTTCTCCAGTCAGCCTGGTGGGGTCCATTGGTCTGTCTGTTAACCTTGAGTGACACGGACATATGAGTCCACCTGTCAAGCTTGTAGTTCCGATGGCAGTGGGCTTTTGGGCCCCAGTGTGATAAGAGCTGTGGGGCAGAGCATATTTTTGTTCACCTCTAAGCTGGGGCAGACATAGGTGATATGAGGTGTGTGTAAGACCAGTTCCTGCTGCTGAACAGGGGGGCGAGGTTTGCCACTCTCCTGCAGCCATCACCCTGGAGCTTGTCTGGGGCGTCCTGGCACCTGCACTGACTGCCATTCATGAGGCCGGCCTAGCCATCAGTGATGGCTCAGAGAAGGACCCTGACGCAGTTATCTGGCAATTTGAGTGCTGCCACCTTGGGGCTTGTAGTGGTAATGGTTGCGGTGAAGCTCGAGAGTCTGATGACCAAGGCGCCATTTTGGGGAGGCTACCAACCAAGATGCTTTTCTCCTAGAATGTACCTGATGGGCTTGTGTGGGTGTTCATTAGGACTTCTGGGTCCTAATGAGGTTCTATCTTGTTTCCAATTTCTTATTTATTTATTTATTTTTTGCGGTACGCGGGCCTCTCACCGCTGCGGCCCCTCCCGTCGCGGAGCACAGGCTCCGGACGCGCAGGCTCAGCGGCCACGGCTCACGGGCCCAGCCGCTCCGCGGCACGTGGGATCTTCCCGGACCGGGGCACGAACCCGCGTCCCCTGCATCGGCAGGCGGACTCTCAACCACTGCGGCGCCAGGGAAGCCCTTGTTTCCAATTTCTGACTCAATTCAGGAGCAAGTTTCTAGAGAGAATGGTGATCACGTTCTAGAAACACAGTGCCCCAGAAAAGCCTCCTTTGTGGGGATATGACCCAGGTCTTGGGCCGAACGTTGCTACAGGGAACCTCCCTGATCAAAAATGTGAATGAGCACACGCTCTCCCAACGAAAGACACTATTGTTGCCCTTAGAGAGTCCTGACTGGGTACAATGGGCTCTCTCAAGCTCCTTGAACATGTTCTAGGTGGGCCGTGCCTGCTCCTTCCAGCTGAGGGGGTTCTTGTCCAGGAGACATTGGGGTCTCTTGGTGTTTGCTGCGGCACTCAACTCTGGCATGGCGAGCAGGTACATCACTGGTGAGATTCTGACCTGTAGGGAAGGCAGCCTGTGATCAGAAGTGAGAGTCCTGTCCTCTTGTACGCACTCAGGTTCTGCTGTGCACAGCTTGGCATCTGTCAGAGCATCTCTGGGCAGCTGAGAGCACTGCTGTGGGGGTTTTTTTCCCGGGAGGCAATGGTATGACTTAGCAACCAGCACCTTTGGTGGAGGCAGAACGTAGAAGGGACTGAGGAGCTCTGGAGGGCGGCACTGGGCCTGCGTGGAGCGCACGTCAGAGCTGGAAGATGCGACCCTGGCAGTTCTGAGCATGCCCTAGCTGAGGTATTGACCAAGGAGGAGTTTCCTGGAGTCTGCGTGTACATCCTCTATTGATCTGGATCCCAGCCACTTTCTGACTCGGGTGTCTAGGTAACCTCAGAAAATCCCAGGAAAATCCCGGGACAGCAGGAGTTCTGAGCTAAAAACACAGGGCTCAGAATTTAGGTTGATCGCATAAGATCTCATCCAAACTGGGAAACCTCTGAAAGTTGGTGCTGTTAATAATTATGCCAGACAACAAGTGCATCGTAGCAGTGTAGGGCAAAGCAGGAGGTGTGGTCACCCTGCTGGGGTGCACCTCGTGGAGGGGGATGGCCAGCTCTGTCCTGTGGTCTCTCTGATGGCCCAGCTGATGGTCAGAGGTCTCCCTGAGTATCACATCCTCAGGATGAGCCTCCTCTCTGTTCTCTTGGGTCCTGGCACAGTGCAGACAGCCCATTTGAACCAGGGGGCTGGGCTGAACGGAAGTATAGTCATTCATGTGCATTTTTTCTCGTTGCAAAAGGCACTTGATAACCAGTAGCAGCAGCTACCCTTAATTAATTGATAAATTAGTTGGGGCCCTGACACAGTGCTCTGGACTTTTCCTTAGTTATCTCTTGCTTTGAGGTGGGCACCTAATTTTCAGTCAGGGGTGAATTCGTGGATGCTCTGACCCACTCCTTCAGGAATACCTTGGAGAATTTGGTGACCTTTACAATCCGACCTTCTCGTGTGGCATATCTGCTTCTGTCTGGCCTTGGTTCCCCCCTGCCCTCACTGAGCCTCGTTCCCCGCCGGGCCTCCTGTGCCCCAGGCATATTGGCTACTTCCATTTCTCCAGGCCTGACTCATGCACCTTTCTGCATCTCACCCTCTCATCCTTGAGGGTTCTGTCTGTGGATCCTTCCAGGCGCCAGACAGAGTGGTATCCCTGCCTTTCTCCCGAATCCCCCACTGCACCAGTAGGAGTCAGAGTCATATGTCATGTGTCTGCCTTCCCCACCGGCCTGGGGCTCTCCTGAGAGCAGGAAGCATGATCTACAGAAACATGGTTTGACTCAGCAGACACACATGGCTGTTTGTGTCTGTGACCTAGGACCTGGGACCTTTTAGGTGCCCAGGCGGTGGTAGCCCAAACTAGTGGGTTTCCTGCTGGGGGCAGGGGGGCAGGGTCCCGAGGGCCCTAATTTTTCCCCTGTGGTCCTCTGTGTGGGCACTGATGGCTTCTCACTGACAAGGGAGGGTAGGTAACACTGATGGAGCATTTGTGGGCTGCCAGGCCCTGAGCGCAGAGCTTTGTTAATCCTGTCACGTGGTGTAGGTACTGCTGTCATCCCTACTTCACAGATGAGGAAAAGAGGTTATAAGTCCGGTGACTCTGTCTTGGTCACGTATCTGGTGTTTGGCAGAGTGGTGATTTCATCCTGCGTCTGATCCAATTCCAGGATCTTAACCATATGCTGAGCTGCTGAGAAGCATTCCCTCCCTGCCCTTTGTGGAGGGCAGTCCTACTGCAAATTCCTGCTCCTGATTCCTGTGGCCTCACTCGTGGGAGGGAGCTGGGGCCTTGTGGAGCCCACGGTAGTTTCTCCAAACCGGTGAAAAGGCAAGAGAGGGAAAGATAACCTGGGGAAAGCCTGGAGTTTTTTCCCTGATGATAGAGTCTTGGTGGCTGCCTCCATCTCCATCCCTCACCCATCCAAAGAGGGGAGTACACAGGCTGCTCGCCAAGGCATTTTTCCTAGGTCCTTGATGATGGCCAGGTTCCGAGGGTCACTGCCCCAGTGGTGGTCCAGGCTCTCCACTATCATTGTTTCCTCATCTGTAAAGTGGGGAGATTAAATATGTGTTCCCTGGATTGTGGTGAGGATTGAGATTGAGCCTATACACATACATCTATACCTTTATATACCTCTGCCTCTATCTGTATCTGCATATATGTCTAATCTTTACCTATAGCTACATTTATATATATTAATATGTAATATATATATTAATCTAGATCTACATCTATATCTACAGCTACACCTACCTATCTCAGAGCAGTGTTGGCAGGCAGTGGGTACTGTGCATGTGTTAGCTGACGTGTGGTTATTCTTACTGAAGCCAAGTGCTGGGGCCCAGGGTTGGGTCTCTCTGAGGGTCAGGAAGCACGCCTGCTTTACGCTGCTCACCCCACACTGCCCTCTGTCTCCTCCTCGGCCTGCACGGCCCCTAGGCCTGACCTGATTGTATGGTGCAGGTTTCCCATTTTGCTGACCTGTTCGTCAGGGGCTCAGGGCCCGGACATTTAAACAGCTTGTTTATTAGAAGCGGCCCCTTTCTTTCTGTGTCTGACGTCTCCCTGCAAATCTCCTTTGGGGATCATTAAGAATGTCACATTTGGTTTAGGCGAGTGTGTCACCACAGGGCTTCTCTGTGAGCATCACATACAGGGCGATCCTGAAGGCGCCACCCAGGAACTCCCTCGCTGGCAGCCTGAGACTGAGTGGGAGATGGTGTCTGGCCCACGCGTCGTCCTGATGGTGGCAGTGCCCTGGCTCTGGGGACGCAGCACCTCACCGGGCTACTGAGCTTGACAGTGCCGGTGCTGGGGGTGGCGTGTGCAGGAGCGCCCTCGACTCTCATCCGACCTGGGAGGGGCAGAGGCAAAGGTCTCTGACCAGCAGGACAGCCCCTTTCTCGCCTGTCCTGATGTCACCTGGCTGTGGAGGGAGAGCTGTTGACAGGTGTAGTGTGAGGCCAACGGGGCCCACGTGGGGCTGGGTGCAGGCAGGGGTGTGTATTACTGTACCCTCCAGTGACCCCACTGCTGTTGTCCCTGTTGCGTATCATGACAGTGAGGCCTGAGGATGGCAAGGCTGTCCCAGGCCACCCTGCCGCTTGGGGCAGAGCCCACCTGAGTGACCACAGGTCCCCTTCGTTCTTCTGAAGCACAGTGCCCACCCAGCCCTGCTGTAGCACCTAACCCCACAGCCCTCTGCTGTGACTCTGCCCTTTCCTCAGACTCTGATGCCAGGAGCCCCTGTGTTCTTTTCTCTGATATTTACTGTGGGAATCTGGTTGAGCTCCTGGAGGCAAACCTCATAGGACTGTGGGATCCCTCCTATTACTGGATCCCCTGGAGTTTTAACTCTCAGAGTTGCCCACAAAGAAGCTCTAGTAATTCATCAGCTACAATTCCGATTTTCCTTCCCACCGCTGGTTCCCACAGCGGTTTCCACTCACTAGGCTCTGCTGCAGTAAACCACGGCTACCTATATTCACCTGTCTATCCAGTCTTGGGGGCAGTGGTATTTCCCTGTGTACTCTTCTCTCTTATGGATCCAGGAAGAGTTGTGGATTTTTCAGTCCGTTATTCTTTTTACTTGTTTTTTTTTTGGACAAAGTGATGACTTCCAAGCTTCTTATATGCAGAACAGGAAATTGCAAGTGTGCTCTTTTTAAAACAAATTTTTAAATAGAATCTGAGGTCATTGAATTCACTCTTTTATAAATATATAATGTCCTTCATTGTCTCTTGTAACAGTTTTGACTTAAGTCTATTTTTTCCTGGTATTAGGATAGCCATCCCAATTTTCCTTCGGTTACTATGTTCAGGGAATAAGTTTTTCCAACCTTTCACTTGCAACCTACTTATGTCTTTGGATTTAAAGTGAGTTTTTAATAGACAGCATATAGTTGAATTAATATTTTTAAAAATCCATTCTTCCAGTCTCTACCTTTGATTGGAGAGCTCAACTCATTTATATTGAAAGTAATTATTGTTAAGGGTTGACTTATTCTGCCATTTTGCTATTTGTTTTCTGTATGTCTAATAGCTTTTCCCCCTTATTTCTTTATTACTGCTTTTTTGGGGCATATATTTGACTTTTTTTGGTAGCAAGCCATTTGATTCCTCTTTCATTTCCTTTTGTGTATATGTCTTAGATAGTTCCTTTGTGGGTACCATGAGGATTACATTTTACCTCCTAAATTTATAGCAACGTAGTTTGAATTGATTCTAACTTAAGTTCAATAGCAATTGAAGAGCACAACTAGGCTCCTGTACAACTCCATCGCCCTTTATATCATTATCACAAGTCACATCTTTATACATTGTGTGTCCATTAACATAGATATATAATTTAAAAAATGCATTTGTCTTTTAAATCATTTAGGAAATTAAAAAAATGGACTTAGAATACAATAACAATGACTTCTATATTTGCCCATGTAGTTACCTTTACTGGAGATTATGACTTCTTCATACAGTTTTGAATCACTCTCTAGTGTCCTTTCATTTCAACCTGAAGGACTCCCTTTAGCATTTTTTATAGGGAAGTTCTAGTGGTAACAATCTCCCTTATCTTTTGTTTATCTGGAAATGTCTTAATTTCACCTTCATTTTTTTATTGTGATAATATATATATATATATAAAACATAGAATTGATCATTTTAACCATATTTAAACATACTTTACAGTGTCATTAAGTATATTCACCTTGTGCAATCACCACCCTCCATCTCCAGAACTCTGTTTATCTTCCCAAACTGAATCTCTGTACCCACTGGGCAAGAACTCCTTATTCTCCTTCTCCCCTTCCCCTGGTGATAACCGTTCCACTTCCTGCTTCTATGAATTTAACTATTCCACACACCTTATATAAATAGAATCATATAGCATTTGTCCTTTGATGACTGGTTTATTTCATTTAGCATAATCTCTCTCTCTCTTTTAAAAAAATAAATTTATTTATTTTTGGCTGCATTGGGTCTTCATTGCTGCGCGCGGGCTTTTCTCTAGTTGCGGCGAGCGGGGGCTACTCTTCTTTGCGGTGTGCGGGCTTCTCATTGCGCCGGCTTCTGTTGTCGCAGAGCACTGGCTGTAGGCGCGCGGGCTTCAGTAGTTGTGGCTTGCGGGCTCTAGAGCGCAGGCTCAGTACTTGTGGCTCATGAGCTTAGTTGCTCCGCAGCATGTGGGGTCTTCCTGGACCAGGGCTCGAACCTGTGTCCCCAGCATTGATAGGCAGATTCTCAACCACTGCACCACCAGGGAAGCCCTGTCTCTCACTTTTGAAGGGAAGTTTTGCTGGATGTAGAATTTTTAGTTGAAAGCTTTATTTCCCCCAGAACTTTAAACATGTCATCCCCACAGCCTTCTGGCCTCCTTCCTTTCTGATGAGAAACTGGCTGTTAATCTTACTGAGTGTTATGG
>RJWK010024687.1:0-28207 GCA_004363435.1 Platanista minor | reverse complement strand
GCTGAAAGATTAGCTGTTAACCTTATGGGGATTCCCTTGTATGTTATTTCTTGTTTTTCCCTTGCTGCTTTTAATATTTTTTCTTTGTATTTAATTTTTGACAGCTTGATTAATATGTGTCTTGGCATGTTTCTCCTTGGATTTATCCTGTATGGGACTCTCTGTGCTTCCTGGACTTGATTGACTATTTCCTTTCCCATATTAGGGAAATTTTCAACTATAATCTCTTCAAATATTTTCTCAGTCCCTTTCTTTTTCTTTTCTTCTTCTGGACCCCCTATAATTTGAATATTGGTGTGTTTCATGTTGTCCCAGAGGTCTCTGAGAGTGTCCTCAATTCTTTTCATTCTTTTTTCTTTATTCTGCTCTGCAGTAGTTATTTCCACTATTTTTTGTTCCAGGTTACTTCTCCGTTCTTCTGCCTCACTTATTCTGCCATTGATTCCTTCTAGAGAATTTTTAATTTCATTTATTGTGTTGTTCATCATTGTTTGTTTGTTCTTTAGTTCTTCTAGGTCTTTGTTAAAAGTTTCTTTTATTTTCTCCATTCTGTTTCCAAGATTTTGGATCATCTTTGCTATCATTATTCTGAATTCTTTTTCAGGTACATTGCCTATTTCGTCTTCATTTGTTTGGTCTGGTGGGTTTTTACCTTGCTCTTCATCTGCTGTATGTTTCTCTGTCTTCTCATTTTGCTTAACTTACTGTGGTTGGGGTCTCCTTTTCCCAGGCTGCACGTTCATAGTTCCCACTGTTTTTGGTGTCTGCCCTCAGTGGGTAATGTTGGTTCAGTGGTTTGTGTAGGCTTCCTGGTGGAGGGGACTGGTGCCTGTGTTCTGGTGGATGAGGGTGGATCTTGTCTTTCTGGTGGGCTGGGCAGCATCCGGTGGTATGTTTTGGGGTGTCTGTGACCTTATTATGATTTTAGGCAGCCTATCATCTAATGGTTGGGGTTGTGTTTCTGTCTTGCTAGGTGGTTGGCGTAGGGTGTCCAGCACTGTAGCTTGCTGGTTGTTGAGTGGAGCTGGGTCTTAGCATTGAGATGGAGATCTGTGGGAGAGCTCTCACTATTTAATATTACATGGAGCCGGGAGATCTCTGTTGGACCAGTGTCCTAAAGTCGGTTCTCGGACCTCAGAGGCACAGACCTGACACCTGGCCAGAGCACTAGACCCCTGTCAGCCACATGGGTCATAAGAAAAGGGAGAAAGAAAGAGAGAGAGAGAGAGAGAGAGAGAGAGAGAGACGGAGGGAGGGAGGGAGGGAAGGAGAGAGGGTGGGAGGAAGGGAAATTAAATAAAATTAAGTTATTAAAATAAAAAAATTAAAAAATTATTAGAAATAAAAAAAATTGAAAAGTAATTTAAAAAAAAAGAAGAGAGCAAGCAAACCAAAAAACAAATCCACCAATGATAACAAGGGCTAAAAAAGTCTACTAAAAAAAAAAAAACAAAAAAAAAAACGGACAGACAGACCCGTTGGACATATGGTAAAAGCAAAGCTATACAGACAAAATCACAGAAGGTCCATCCATCTCCTCAACTTTGGGATGATTCGTTTTCTATTCAGGTATTCCAGAGATGCAGGGTACGTCAAGTTGATTGTGGAGATTTAATCTGCTGCTCCTGAGGCTGCTGGAGAGCTTTCCCTTTCTCTTCCTTGTTCGCACAGCTCATAGGGTTCAGCTTTGGATTTGGCCCTGCCTCTGTGTGTAGGTCACCTGTGGGCGTCTGTTCTTCGCTCAGACAGGATGGGGTTAAAGTAGCATCTGATTAGGGGGCTTTGGCTCACTCAGGCCAGTGGGAGGGAGGGGTACGGAATGCAGGGACAGCCAGCCTGCGGTGGCAGAGGCCACAGTGACGTTACAACAGCCTAAGGTGCGCCATGAGTTCTCCCGGGGAAGTTGTCCCTGGGTCACGGGACTGGCAGTGGCAGGCTGCACAGGTTCCCAGGAAGGGAGGTGTGGATAGTGACCTGTGCTTGCACAGAGGCTTCTTGGTGGCTGCAGCTGTAGCCTCAGCGTCTCATGCCTGTCTCTGGTGGGCACGCTGATAGCCGCAGCTCGCACCTGTCTGGAGCTCACTTAGGCGGTACTCTGAATCCCCTCTCCTTGCACACCCCGAAACAGTGGTCTCTTGCCTCTTATCCAATTCCAGACTTTTCCCCAACTCCCTCCCGGCTAACTGTGGTGCACTAGCCCCCTTCAGGCTGTGTTCATGCAGCCATCCCCAGTCCTCTCCCTTGGATCTGACCTCCAAAGCCGAAGCCTCAGCTCTCAGCCCCCACCCACTGAGAGCAGACAAGCCTCTCAGGCTGGTGAGTGCTGGTTGGCACTGATTCTCTGTGTGGGAACCTCTCTGGTTTGCCCTTTGCTCCCCTGTTGCTGTGCTCTCCTCCGTGGCTCCGAAGCTTCCCTGCTGCCACCCCCATTTCTGCCAGTGAAGGGACTTCCTATTGTGTGGAAACTTTTCCTCCTTCACAGCTCCCTCCCAGAGGTGCTGGTCCCATCCTAATTCTTTTGTCTCTGTTTTTTCTTTTTTCTTTTTCCATACCCAGGTACGTGGGGGAGTTTCTTGCATTTTGGGAAGTCTGAGGTCTTCTGCCAGTGTTCTGTAGGTGTTCTGTAGGAGTTGTTCCACATGTAGATGTATTTCTGATGTATTTGTGAGGTGGAAGGTGATCTCCATGTCTTACTCCTCTACCACCTTGAAGGTCTCTGAAGAATTCTCTTTAATAATTCTTATAGGGAAGTTCTGCTCGTGATGGATTATCTCTTTTTGTTTGAGAAAGTCTTAATTTTCCGTCTTTTTGAAGGAGAATTGCCTGGATATCGAACTATTGAAAGTCTTCTTTAAGTACTTTGAATAAGTCATTGCACTTTCTTCTGGCTTCATATTTCTGATGAGAAATCAGCTGTTATTCCTGTTGAGGATTTCTGGTACCTACTGAATCATTTAACTTTTGCTGCTTTCAGGATTCTCTCTTCATCTTTGTCTTTGAACAGTCTGTTTACAATGTGTGTGATTTGGAGTTATTGGAGTTTGTTGGATGTATAGATTGTTTTCCTTTAAATTTCAGAAGTTTTCATCCATTATTTCTGCAAACATTCTTTCTGGCCGTTTCTCCTCTACTTTAGGGCTCCCATTATATCTATGTTGCTGTGCTTGATGGTTTCCTACAAGTCTCTGAGACTATTCATTTTTCTTTTTTCTTTCTGTACCTCAGACTGGATAATCTCAATTGACAAATTTTCAGGTTCATTTATTCTTTCTTCTGCTATCTTATATCTGCTCTTGAGTTTCTGTAGTGAATTTTTCATTTGTTTTGTACTTTTCAACTCTAAAATCTCTATTTTTTAAAAATGTCTGTCTATCTATTGATATTCCTTATTTGATGAGACTTAGACGTCTTTGCCACGTCGCCATACTTTTCTTTAGCTCTTTAGATAAGTTTCCCTTTAGTCCTTTGTACATATTTATAATAGATGCTTTAAAGCTCTTGTTTAGTAAGCCCAACTTCTGGGCTTCCTCAAGGACATTTTCTGATGACTGCCTTTTCCTCCATGTATAGGGCATACCCTTGTTTCTTTACATGTCATAATTTTTGTTGAAAACTGGACATTTTAAATAATATAATTTGGAACTGTGTAAATCAGGCTTACTCTATTTCCCAGAGTTTATTGTTTTCTTGCTGTTGTTGTTGCTTTTTGTTTGTTTATTTACTTTCCTGAGGCAATGTCTATATTCTGTAAAGTCTGTGTTCTTTGTTGTGTGTGGCCACTGAAGTCTCTGCTCAGTTAGCTTCATGGCCCTCTAATGACAAGGCTTATATTTCCTTAAATACTTTGAACCAGTGAGTCCCCCAGTCTTTGCTAAGTATGTTGGGACATGCTTTCTGTGCCCTGCAGGTAATGTACAACTCTGTCTTAGTCTTCACTTCCAACATTTTGAAAGCCTCAAGATCAACCAGAGGTGAGAGATTAGGGCTTCCTTAAGTAATTTCTGGGTATGCTCGTAGCCCTGCTCGTGTGCCTGACCTTCTAAATTGCCAAGAATGTATCATGGCTTGTCAAAGACAGCCCCCCAACACACACACACACACACACACACACACACACACACAAAGTTCTCCAGCTTTGCCTTTTAAGTGTTTTGGTCACATTGTTTGCTCCAACTGGCACTGCCTCAGGCATCCATGATGTTAAACAATAGCTGCTTTTTTTTTCTGACAAATGCCTTGCAGGTAAAGGATGTTTGTTGTGACTAAGCTCTGATTCAAGTCAAATAAAGAGAAGCCCTGTGAATGGGGGTTGACAATTACTTAGGCATAGGGCTTTTGGGTAGCTTTATACCTGATTTCCTACAGTGGCTGTAGGGCTGCTAGTTTTCATGGCTACTATGATTGTAAGGGTCTTGGTTGTCAAGGCTATAGCAGACCTGAGTAGAGGAGATTGGGAATAAAGTATGTTAAAACACCACAGTATCACTGTTTTTACCAAAATTCAGCTATTTTTCTTTTCTTTTTTTTTTTTTTTTTTTTTGCGGTACGCGGGCCTCTCACTGTTGTGGCCTCTCCTGTTGCGGGGCACAGGCTCCGGATGCACAGGCTCAGCAGCCATGGCTCATGGGCCCAGCTGCTCTGCGGCACGTGGGATCTTCCCAGACTGGGGCACGAACCCGTGTCCCCTGTATAGGCAGGTGGACTCTCAACCACTGCGCCACCAGGGAAGCCCTCAGCTATTTTTCTTGAATAAATGCTCCTCAGATTGTTGCAAACTTCTGGTTAATTTCTAGACCTCTAAATAGTTGATTTTGATAGTTTTTGTTAGTGTTCTCATTGCTTTTATGGAGGGCTGATTTTTTGTTTGTTTCACATCTGATTTATTTATCTTTATGATACAATTAGAGATATAGGCATAAAAATATATTGATGAAACATTTGAAGTTGCTTGCATTCAGACACTTTACCACTAAATATTTTAGGGTAAGTCTCCTAAGAACAAGGACATTCTCCTATATAAATTATAATACAATTCCCCCACACAATAAATTTAGCATTTATACAACAATAGTGTCTAATTTAGGGCTCATAGTAACTATTCACTATTTGTTACAATAATTTTTTAATTATAATTGACATACAATATTGTATTAGTTTCTGGTGTATAACATAGTGATGCAATATTTTTATACATTATGAAATGATCACCAGGATAATTCTAGTTACTGTCTATCATCATATGGAGTTATTATTATTGACTATATTCCCTATGCTGTACATTAATTCCATTGCTTATTTACTTAATAGCTGGAAGTTTGTACCTCTTAATCCCCATCACCCACTTCATCTGTCCCTGCCCCGCCCCCCCCCCGGTCCCCCCCGCCCCCCCCACCTCCCCTCTGGCAACCACCAGTTTATTTCTGTATCTATGTGTCTCTGTTTTGTTCATTTGTTTTGTTTTTTTTAATGGTATTTTTCCTTCTGTATCTGACTTATTTCACTTAGCATAATACCCTCTAGGTGCATCCATGTTGTTGCAAATGGCAATATTGTATTCTTTTTTATGGCTGAGTAATATCCCTGTGTGTATGTGTGGGGGATGTGTTTGTGTGTATCACACCTTCTTTATGCATTCATCTATTGATGGATATTTAGGTTGCTTTCATATCTTGCTATTGTAAATAGTGCTGCAATGAACGTGGTACATATACCTTTTCTTTTTTTAAAATATTTATTTATTTATTTTTATTTATTTGTGGCTGCGTTGGGTCTTCGTTGCTGTGCATGGGCTTCCTCTAGTTATAACGGCGGTGGGGGGCTACTCTTTGTTGTGCTGCACAGGCTTCTCATTGCAGTGGCTTTTCTTGTTGTGGAGTACGGGCTCTAGGCTCTCAGGCTTCAGTAGTTGTGGCACGTGGGCTCAGTAGTTGTGGCTCACAGGCTCCAGAGCACAGGCTCAGTAGTTGTGGCGCATGGGCTTAGTTGCTCCATGGCATGTGGGATCTTCCTGGACCAGGGCTCGAACCCGTGTCCCCTGCATTGGCGGGAGGCTTCTTAACCACTGCGCCACCAGGAGAGTCTCTGTATACCTTTTCAAATTAGTATTTTCTTTTTTTCAGATAAATACCCAGGAGTATTCCACTCCTATAAGTGCATCCTATAAGTGGTTCTATTTTAGTTCTGTGAGGAACCTTCGATATACTGTTTCCCATAATGGCTGCACCAGTTGACATTCCCACAAACAGTGCGTGAGAGTACCCTTTTCTCCATATCTTCACCAACATTTGTTGTTTCTTGTCTTTTTGGTAATAACCATTCTGTCAATTGTGAGGTGGTATCTCATTGTCGTCTTGATTTGCATTTCCCTGACAATTAGTGATGTTGAACATCTTTTCATGTGCCTGTTGGCCATCTGTATATCTTCTTTGGAAAAATGTCTATTCAGCTTCTCTGTGGAGGGGCTGATTTTGGAGATATTTACTCTACTGTTATGAATATACTTTTTCTGTGTATGTCGTAATCTTTAAAATTGTGTTTTTGCAAACTAGCATATTGTGTTTTGCTTTTTTATCCAGTCTAATAATTTCTGCCTTCTTGTTACAATACTTAAGATATTTACATTCATGTAATTATCCATATGATTGGTTTAAGCCAGCCAGTTTGCTATTTATTTTATATTTGTTCTGTCGGATTTTCTTTAACCCCTCTTTTAATGCCTTCTTTTTGGAACTTTCCATGATATTCCTTTGAAGAATGGCAGAACTTATAGAACTGTGGATAAGGAAAAATGTCATGTCTTCTTAAATATACTACAAATTGGAAAGAGACTCAGTATTTTCCAGTGAGGACAGTTAGAGCTGTGCTGTCCAATAGAAGTATAATTTGAGCCAAGGATATAATTTAAAAATTTCCCCTACTACATTAAATAATTTAAAAAGTGATAAAATTAATTTTAACAGTAATTTTATTTAAGTCAGTATAAGTATTATCCTTTCAACATGTAATTAATGTAAAAGTTGTTAATGAGTTTTTTTATACTTTTTTTGTAAACATTCTTTAAAATATTTTTGAACAAGTCTTCAAAAATCTTCAGAATCTTGTATTTTACATTAACTGTCCATCTCAATTTGGACCAGCCACATCTGTAGGCATAACACAGACTTAGAGGGACTCTAACAGGTTTGGTTTAAATGAGGCAGTGTAGAAAATGAAGCTGATGGACAGAATGAGATTTCTGAGGGCCTTGATTTTAATAATCAATAGTGAATTATTAGGACAAAAGTAGAAAATAGAATAAGGGGTAGATGGAGTCAAAATAGCTAGCATAGAAAATAATCTTAACTGCTGTATACAGAGGGACATGAAGTCTTAGTCATTTATTCAGTGCAATAGTCTGTATTAAGATGGTAGATGATAGTGGTTTTCATTCTAATAATAACTATAGCTAGTACTTATTTATTTATTTTATACATTTTTATTTATTTATTTATTTATTTTTGGCTATGTTAGGTCTTTGTTGCTGTGCGTGGGCTTTCTCTAGTTGTGGCGAGTGGGGCCTTCTCCTCTTTGCAGTGCACGGGCTTCTCATTGCAGTGGTTTCTCTTGTTGCAGAGCACGGGCTGTAGGCGTGTAGGCTTCAGTAGTTGTGGTGCACAGGCTTAGTTGCTCTGCGGCACGTGGGATCTTCCTGGACCAGGGCCCAAACCCTTATCCCCTTCATTGGCAGGTGGATTCTTAACCTTTGCGTCACCAGGGAAGCCCACTAGTATTTATTTAATGCACTGTCAGGCACTGGTCTAAGCACTTTGAATGTATTGTATTGACTCATTTATCGTGTGACTTTAAGTAAGTAAATCACCTTCACTTTATTGGGGCTCTATTGTTCCCCTATATAAAAAATTCGAAGCTGTACTAGATAATTTCTAAGCTGCTTCTTATTATGGAAAGTCTGTGTTTTTGGATACATTGATGAGAAAATTAGAATTTCTGTTCTCAGGGAATTTATAATCAAATAAAATAGGTGAGGTATACCCACTTCATTAAAATGCATAGAGACAATAATTAGGGCCTTAAGAGAACTATAAAATGCTGTGAGAATTTAAAACTATTTACTTGAATATAATAAATTCACAATAAATGTTTGAATTAGATTGAATTGAATAGTGATAGTTGGTGAATCAAGAGAAGTTTTGTGTATGGGATGGCAGTTAATGTAAGCCTTGGGAGGTAGGAGTAGATGAGGAGGAGATGGCACGGAGTAGAAATGAGTAGTAATCCAGATAATGGAAGAATGCGAGGCAAGAAAGTAATGTGTGTGTTCAGAAAACAATAACAAATATACTTTGATTGTATTTTTAGGAGGTGTCAAGTAATATTGTTATGTGATAAGTTGGACTCAAATCTTGGAGAATCTTCAATAGCCTACTAAGGGTATGGTTGATCACTGACAATGAAATATGTATGGCAGGAACTGGAGAGACTGTGCTATGTATTTTTTAGAAACCCTACATCTTATGCCTATACTTTGTGTCAGTCCTGAGAATAGTTAAGTGCCATTTTATATTTAAAAAATATTTCACTGGGCTAGAAACTTACAGTTCACTTGCTTTGAAAGTTTGTCATATTTCTTTTGATGAGGGTGTGTATGGGCTGAGACTTAGGGTGATACAGGTCAGATTTGTGCTTTTTTTGGTATTTTTTTTGTCCTCTAATATTGTGCTTTATTTCTGCTGAGTCTTAATCCTTTGTGATTAAATGATGCTGAATAAGTTTATGTCAGCATTCTGCATGAAGTGGGAACCTGAGGCTTACTGTTTAAAACTATTAGTGTCTGTCCCAAGAGCCAGTATATAGAGCACAAATAACCAAGTGGAAAATCATTGATTTCTCAGAGGGATGGAAGTTATAAAGGCATTTCATTTAACTCTGTAAACACTAGAATCTCTCTTTGTTTTTTTTTAACTTGTGCATATTTTTATTAGCTTAGCAGACTACTGTTTTTATGTAATGTTTGGTAAGTTATTTTAGTACAGTAGTTCAGGGAATTCATGAAGTAGTCACATTCATCTGTCTAATTTCTTTCAGGTAACTTGCCCAGGAGTGGTGCTGAAAGACAAGGAGGACATCTATCTTCGCATCTGTGTGTTTGGCCAATACAAAAAGACACAATGTGTCCCAGCCAATTTTCCTCTGGTCTTCAATGCCAGAATGGTGTTTGAAAAGGTGAGTTCAAATATCCAATCAAATGTTAATGAATAAAAAATCAAAGTGGTTCCAAATTTTGAATAACACGTATTACTGTTGTTGACTATGCACTTTGATTTAATTCAAAAGGAGCTTTGTAACTTAAATCTGGAAGCTTAAAAATAAATATGCATTATATTATACATTGAATCAGTAGCCTCTTTTTCGTGATGGATCAGTTTACTTCTAAAATTGTCTTAGTGGTCTTTATGTCAAACATAGCACCTTGAATTCTAAGTAATCATTTTCATAAAAGAGATGGGGGAGATATTAATAGGTAAGAATAGGTCATATTTTGCTTATGGCTGTCATGTGGTGCTTCTTTCTATAAGTCTTTCTTTTTTCCCCCTGAATCTGGTGCTTTTGGGTAATTATTACCAATTGTATTTCTCACTTTTTTCTTTCCTTCTCTCCTTGTCTACTTCCCTCTTTCCTTCCTTCCTTCCTTCCCTCCTTTCTTCCTTTCCTCCTTCCCTCCTTCCTTCCTTTTTCTCCTTCCTCTTCTCCACAGATAATTACTGAGTACCTGCTCTGTTCCATGCACTGTTCTAGGCACTGGGTAAAAAAAACAAGCATGCTCCCCTCTTGGAGCTTTCATTGTAATAGATGAAACAGACAATAATCAAGTAAATAGTAAGCGTCATAAAGAGAATAAAGGGAGGGTAAGGGGACAGAAGGATTAGGGGGATTGTTTATTTTAAAGGGTGGTCAGAGAAAGCAATAACATTGAAACTGAGCCTGAATTATGAGACAGTATCTGTTATTTAAAGGTCTAGGGTAAAAGCATTCTAAGCAGAATAACAGAAAATATAAAGGTGTCTTGTTGGGAATAAGTTTGATGAGCTGGAGGAACACCAAGAAGGCAAGTATGACCATGGTAACAAAGGGAGGACTGCTAGCAGATCAAATTGGAGAGGGAGGCAGAGCCAGATGTAATTTTTGTTTGTTGGTAAAATCTTGTATAGTGATCATGGGAAGCAGAGAGGAAGTGACAGTTCTCAATAATGTCAGAAGTTTCTTTGGTTGGGAAAGGAATATTTTGGGAATGAGAAGGAAAACACAAAAAGTATTTCATATATGTCTTCCTTTTACGTTCTCTTCTCTATCCTGCTTCCCTCTGCCTTCTCTCACTATAGGTGTTCCCTGAAGCAGTAGACCCTGGGGATGTGGTTGCACAGCTTGAATGTAAGTTTTTAACTTTTAATTTCTGATTCTAAGAGATTTTAGAATCATGGTCTTTAATCCTGAGTTAGATAAAAGTCAAAAAGGGTCAAACAAGAACTTCAAAAATCTTGAGGTGAGAAGTTTTTTACACTTTTTAGAATTTTGGAATATACTTGGAAATAATAAAAAAATACGTGTGCTGCAGAGAGATGGGGAATTTTTCCTTTTTCTGTGTTTGATCTGTGAATAACAAAAAGACTTATCTGAACTATTTATTGATTAAAATGATATGGGCTGTTAATGATATAAGAACTAAGATTCATGTTAGGTGGGACTTTGCCCTGCAAACAAAAATATGTCTTTAACCTCACTGTGTTGCAAATCAAGAGAGTAAATAATAGAAGATTGAAGTAATAGTAGCTTAAAATATATATGCTTTCACATTTTGTATTATATGCAATATGTTAATAAATTATTTGAAAGTGATGTATTCAAGGCTGTGGTTAACAGTAAATTCTTCAAAGTACTAGGGATCAACTATAAAAAGATCCAGTTTTTTGTGAAAGCAGCAATGCAAAGGTATACGTTTGGGAATACGTTATTCGAGCTCTGAGTATGAAATGAAAGGCTCTGTTATTTATCCTTGTAATCAGAAAGGGATTAGGGATTACCATATTGGTCTAATAAATAATTGTTGCTCAAAACGCCAACAATATTGAGCATCATCAATGTCAACTGTCCCTTCCATACCTTTTGCACCCTGTTGGGACTCTAGCAATATAGAAACATGCAGCCTGGAACCATGCTAGAATCTGGGCATATGGGTAGAAATAGGGCTGGCTCATTGTTTTACCTTCAGGGAGTTAATAGTTTAAAGAACGCTTTATGGCTAATGTCAATTTCATATTTATTTTTTATAACTGTTCTTGCACTTGGTATTCTGTCTTCCACTATGGCAGACTAGTGAGGTGGCAACTTGGTGCCAGTGCATAATGACTTAATTTTCTTGAACATCTTGTTCAGTATCTGGGAAATTGTGTATCTTAGAAAATATGGGGCTTCCCTGGTGGTGCAGAGGTTGAGAGTCCGCCTGCCGATGCAGGGGACGCGGGTTCGTGCCCCGGTCCGGGAAGATCCCACATGCCGTGGAGCAGCTGGGCCCGTGAGCCATGGCCGCTGAGCCTGCGCGTCCGGAGCCTGTGCTCCGCAACGGGAGAGGCCACAGCAGTGAGAGGCCTGCGTACTGCAAAAAAAAAAAAAAAAAATGAAGATAATTATTCCCCTTATCATTCTGAAATTCTTTTGTTAAAAAACATAATTTTTCCTATTTTATTTGAAATTTAGGGTCTCTAAGAGTACTTGGTGGTTATTATTATTTGGAATCTTTCTTGTCTTGATTTCCCTGATTCAGTTTTTCTCTTAGGTTTCCTCTTTCATCACTGACGTTCCACTTTTTGGTATCTTTCTTAAATTCCTCTGGCTTTACTTCTCTGATCTCTTTTTAGTTTCTACTCTGACATTCCAAGTTTTGGTATCTTTCTCAGATCCTCTGGCTTCACTTCTCTGATCTCTTTTTACTTAGTTTCTACTCTCTCCTTATATGATATTCTCCAAAGACTTGGCTTCATGTTTTACCTATCTTCCGATGACTTCCACAGCAGTCTTTATCCCTGATCTCTCTTGTAAGCTTTGGGCCCCTTTACTTTTAGTTTTATTTTCTTGTCAGCTTTGCAGTTTTTTGTTGTCCCCTAACCTTATTAATATGAAAAATTAAAACTCTACTAAAAGTGGAAAAGATGGAAAGATGAAGTCTCATATACTTGTCAGCTTCAACAGTTTTTGACATTTTGCCCATTGTATTATATGTTTACTCTGCCACTTAAAAAAATGTTGGAATATTTAAAAGCAAATTCTATACATACATTATTTCACTGCAAATATTCTGGTACGACCTCTAATTGATAAAGGCTTTTTTGAAAAAAATATAACCACTATATTGGTATCATACCTAACAAAATTAATAATAATTCCTTAATAACATCGAATACTTAGTCATTATGCAGGTTTCTTCAGTTGCCTCCAAAATGTCTTTATATAGTTGGTTTGTTAAAAATCAGGATCCCATCAAGGTGTGGTTCACATATGTATATGGCTGTTTAGCTCTTAAGTTTATATTTTCTGTAGTAGTGTCCCTCACTTTTTTTTTTCCTAATACTGTGAATTTGTTAGAAAAATCAGGTCCTTTAGAATGTCCTACAGTTTGGATTTGGCTGCTGCTTCCTTAAAGTGTTGTTTAGCTTATTCATCACTTATATTATGTAAACTGAAAATTAGACCTAAAGGTTTGGTTCGATTCAGGCTTATTTTGTTTTCTTGGCAAGAATCCTTCATAACTGGTGCTCTGTACTTATTATTGCATCATATCAAGTGGCATATAATGTCTGATTGTCTTAAGTTTAGTGATATTAAGATTTATCTTTTGCCTCCAGGCAGCATCAGCCTGATTACTCCATGATAAACCTCCTCTACAGCCTTTCATCGAACAGCTTCAGCATTCCTTGAGACCCATCTTTTCATTAGGGGTTACCAAATGTGATTTTTCTAATACTGTTATTTTTTTCTATATGTGTTAGCTGGAATTCTTCTGTAAAAGATATTTTCCTTATCAGCAATGTGATGACCCTGAAATACTGTTCTTATAGGAAAGGTAGTGTCATCTTTCCTTTCCTTATTTTAATAGCTTTAGTGAGGTATAACTTACATATCACAAAATTTTCCCATTGTAACTGTAGTTAAGTGATTTCTAGAAAATGTATATAGTTGTGAGCCATCATCACAATCCCATTTAGCATGTTTCCATCACCCCAAAAGTTCTGACGCCTGCTTGTACTCAATCTCTATGCCCACTTCCAGTCCCCACATCCACTGATCTGTTTTCTATCTTTGTATATTTTTCTCTTCTAGAAATTTTATATAAATGGATTCTTATAACATTTAGTCCTTTGTGCCTGGCTTCTTTTACTTGGAATAATGTTTTTGAGGTTTATCCATGTTGTTCTACATATTAGTAGTTCATTCCTTTTTATTTATGAATAATATTCATCTTGTATGGAAATTTTTTTCCCTTTCATTCACCATGAACATTTGGATTGTTTCAAGTTTTTGGCTATTATGAGCAATGTTGCTATGAGTATATGGATACATGCTGGGTTGTATCCTAAGTATATGTTTAACTTTTTAAGAAACTGTCAGCCTGTTTTCTAAAGTTACTGTACCATTTTACATTGCCACAAGCAACATATGAAGATTTTCCATATCATCCCCAAGACTTGATATTGTTGGTCTTTTTGGAATATATAGATATGTAGTGGTATCTCAAAGTATTTTTAATTTGCATTTTAATACTTACTAATAATGTTGAGCATCTTTCCAAGTGCAGATGAGCTATTCATGTAGCTTTTTCTTATAAAATGCTTGTGCAAATATTTTGCCCATTTTTGAACTGGATAGTTTGTTTCTTACTAAGTTGTAATTTTTTTTTTTTAATATTCTAAATATAAGTTCTTTATCAGATATATGATTAGTAAATATTTTCTCCCAGTCTGTGGCTTATTTTTTTCATTCTTTTAATGGGGTGTTCTGAAGAACAAAAGTTATAAAGTCCAGGTTATCAATTTTTTTCTTTTATGTATCATGTTTTTGACAAAGTCTTTGCCTTACCCAAGGTCACAAAAATTTTCCATTTTCTTCTACAAATTTTATAGTTTTATCCCTTACATTTAGGCCAATGGTCCACTTTGAGTTAATTTTTGTGTATGTTGAGAGGTAAGGATCTATTTTTTCTTTGGTAGATGGTACAAATGCTCAAGGAGATTCAAGGACCCCCTTAATTGGGCAGTCTGATAAATGGTCAGATACTTGAGTAACCTCAAATAAAATGCTTAGAACAGTCCTTGGCACACAGTAAACACTTAAAATGTCCCTTGTTTATTTTTATTGGTGTGTGTTATTATTATTACTCTTATTATTGGGGAACTGCCAAGTTCCATTCATACCATATCTGCACCCCAGAATCACCAAGCTTCTGGGGAAATATATATTTATGATATATAAATGTAAAGTGATATTACGGGCCAATGACATTAAAAGCCAGATAGGGCTATTTTACATTCATAGAGAAAGCATTCTCTTTAGGGAAATGGTTTTAATCCTGGAATCTACCAGACTAAAATTAATTATGACTCAAGCCATTTCCTGGGAACCATTTTTAGGCAAGAAAGAGAATGAAAAGTTAAGACTACTCTATTGAAACTGGATTTTCATCCTTTCTCACTGAAGCTTTGTAGATTTTCTTCTACAGACACAGACACACACACACACACACACAAACACACACACACACGCACAAACATACTCTGTCACACGTACACAGTACACTCGACCCTTGAACAACATGGGTTTGAGCTGTGCAGGTCCACTTATACATGGATTTTTTTCATTAGTAAATACTACAGTACACGATCTGTGGTTGGTTGAACCCTTGGGTGCTGAACTGCAGATTCGGAGGAACTGCAGACATGGAGGAACCATTTATATGGAGGAACTGATATGGAGGGCCGACTATAATCTATATGCGGATTTCAACTGCAGGAGGATGGTCACCCCTACCTTCTGCATTGTTCAGGGGTCAGCTACATACTACCACAAATACACTGCCTGAAAAGCTCTTCCTACAGATATGGATTTGCCTGCTCCCTCACTTCTCTCCAAGTCACTCCTCAAATTTATCATTATAGTGAGAGATCTTTTCTCACCAAAGTATTTAAAAATAACGCCCCCTTTTGGTCAATATCTCAATCTCTATCCCATTATCTTTAAGGTTATTATATCTTCTACACCAGAATACTTTGAGAGTAAAAGAGTGTGTTTTTAGTATTTCCACCAAGACAGCAGCTGTGAAAAGGGTACTGCTCAGGGCAAATAGGGATGAATGGTCCTCCTGTTTTTCTTCCTAGCACTGATATATTATTTATTTTTTATTTCCTCTCTCATTAGAATGATAATTTCATAAGAGCCTTGACTTTTCCTTTTTTGTAGCTGCTGTGTGCATATGACAATACTTGGCACATACTAGGTATTTGATGTTCAGGGAGTTAAATAAAATATCATAAATGCATCGTATAACTGCCTTTCATTACTGTTTTCATGAGTGTTGGAACTGTCCTACTGAGAGATACCTGTTTGTAGTATATAATCCTTTGATTAGGAAATGTATTTTGTATTTGAAAATTTGTAATATAATAATGGCTGCTCTGGCTTCATTCTCGTGTGGATAAAGAGAAGATGCGATCTTTATTTATACTGCAGTAGATTACTAGCTGTCCCTATTGTTTTCTCTCGCCTGTAGGGAAAAATAGCAGTTTCATTATAGCCTCTGCTTTTCAGCTTCTGGAAATTAGTGCTTTCCTGGTGTCTGGGGTATTCAAAATGCTTTCAGGTGAAGATTTGAAGGCTGAGAATAAATCCTTCGGTGTCTATGAATGACAGAGTCCTTGCCTCAGTGGTCAGGAGAACTTGTAGGACTCAGGATTCATATTTTAAATCCATGATGGCAGATGCATTCCCAGCAGTTCGTCCTTGCAGTTAGGGCAGGTAAATAGGCATTTTTTGGAAATTGTTATAGCAGTTACTCTTGCTGGTACAGAGCGTTAATGGCATTCTGGCACTCTCTCTCAAGGTGTTTATGGTAGCTTTTGATTTGCTCCATGTGACTAAGATTTCTGGAGTACTGTAGTACATTTATTTTGTAACTTGTATTGAAAGTACATGTGAAAATGACAATTTTTACAGAAGAAGGAGGGAAATTGTCATTATTTAGTTATAAGAAAGAGCAACTGTAAAATGGGATTAATTATATGTTCCAGGAGATGTAATTTACATGAACCTACTATTTGGTTTCCAGGAACATTAGTTCTCTAAAAACTTTTCCATTAATAATGTAAGGTCTTTTCTTTTTGAAGTATTTTTGCCAAAAAAATTTTTTTTTTTTTTTTTTGCGGTACGCAGGCCTCTCACTGTTGTGGCCTCTCCCGTTGCGGAGCACAGGCTCCGGACACGCAGGCTCAGCGGCCATGGCTCACAGGCCCAGCCGCTCTGTGGCATGTGGGATCTTCCCGGACCGGGGCACGAACCCGTGTCCCCTGCATCGGCAGGCGGACTCTCAACCACTGTGCCACCAGGGAAGTCCCAAAATATATTTTTTTAAATATAAAAGAATAGAAAATTGTTCATAGAAATTAGGAAATAGTTTTCTCTTTAGAAGTTAATCTATGTTCTTGTGATAAAATATAAACTAATTAAACCCAAGCAATTACTTTTCAGGCCACTTCTTTACAGTTGAGGAGTTTCAATAACAATTCTACCTGTATTTATTTCATTACTTCACTTTGTGCGGCAGTGATTCATTGTGTCAATGGTAGATTCAGAAGGTATATAGTATATAGTATATATATAGTATATTGACACAAATCTTAAATTTGTTTTCTATTTAAACCCTTTGATTTTAAACTTTATACGTTATATCTCTTTAAACTTTACATCTCTTCTTGAGATCACTGATACTTCTGAGAACACTGATACCTTTAGCAAACTTATTGGAATTAAAAACTATATTTGGAAATATATTTTGTTAACAGCTGTGTTTATTTTTCTTTCTTCACTGTAATTTGTTCACAAATAATACCTGGCAATACTGAACACCCATGTAATATTTTGATGGACGTATATTTGATGGCTATATTCTGCTTGTGTTTGGCGCTTGCCAGAATGATTCTGGCTAGTGTGGGGTACTTTTGTTTTACTTATATCCCTTATAAAAGGGCTATTTCCTTCTTTGGCTTTATTTTTAGCCTTTTACTTTCCTTTATGAAATGGTTTTTGTTTTTAATATTTATTTATTTGAAAAGAAAGTGGAACTTTTTCTTTTGTCCAATTTACAAGTACTGAATTTGCAGTGTCAAAGCAAGGCAAGTTCTTCAGACTGGAAAGGGTAAGCACATTGTACACATGGTGTTAGAACTTTTCACCCAGAGAACTACCAGGCAATTAATTTTATTATTCTGTAGGACTTGCTCTCAGACAAGGTATATACATACATGTATATGCATATATGTAAATATTAATGTCTTACCTTAAGTCTGGTTTTTACTTATATTGAAATTATATTTTTAATGGGTTGTAGAATTATTTTATTTTTCTTAATAGCAGAGTTACATATAGTCTACAGAGCTGATTGCAAACAGCAGTCCTGTAACATCCCTGTCCTCCATCATTTCCTACTCCCCTAAGGACTGCTTTTCTTTTTTAAAAAATTGTGTTTCTTTGTATTCACCTCCGTGTCTCCAACATGCTTATACTGCATTTGAAACGTTTGATTTTTAAATATTGGACATTATTTCTACTTTCCCTTATGGAAAGTGAGGATTTAAATACTTTTCATATGTTCTCTCTTTGCTCTCAAAATATATACATGCCCATTTTCTGTCTTTCTCTTCTCTTAATACAGTTATATCATAATTTTAGATTATATTGTTAAGATCATGTAAAAAGTATTGTAGCTGAGCCACGTGGTATATATGCTATCATACTTTTTCTGCAAGGATTTTGTTTTCACTTTAACTAATAATTACTTTCCTTTGCTTAGTTTTATAGTTTTAGTTTTTGTGTTTTTGCTTAACTTAACCCCAGTTCTCCCTCAGGTGTTTACTTTATTTTCTCACAGTTTAATGTTCTTTCACTTATGAATCATTTTTGTTTTTTTGCCTAGAGGCCTAAAACTTTTTAACTTATTTTTAAGGTCTAGTAATTTTACTAGAATATGTCCTGAAGTTGCCTTTTATGGCTTGGTACTCTTAGGTACAGTGCATTCTCCTTCATTTGTAGTTTGTAATCTTTTTTCATTTCTGTAAAGTTTCATGAACTATATATACCATTTAATATTTATTTTCTTTCTTTGCCTTAGTGTTTTTCATTAGGGTCTATGTTGGATATTTTTTGCATGCTTAGTATTTGTTATTTTCACTCATATTTTAAAATATTTTGTTTCTTTTTGATTAAAAAAAGTTTGTTCTTTTATTTCTTTTAAGATACTATCTGTTGTGATTATTTGCTTTTGTTTTAGTTTAATCTTCATTTCTGGAACAACTTCTTTCTCTATGTCTGCTTCTTTCCTAAGTTATACCAACTTTCTTCTGTGTTTTTCTAAATTTGATTTATGTAGTTGCTTAATATATTACTTCCTTAATTTTCAAGGAGTAGATTATAGTTTTTATTTATTTTTCAAGAATGTCTTTTGGATACTTTCACTGTAGGAACTTTTTTCTTTTGCTCACTATTATTATCTTTTAAACAAGAACTTGGTATGTGTTTGACTGTGATCCTTTTCTTTGCTCATTCTTGATTTAGATTTTTTTCCTGTGTATTCTTAGAAGGAAGCGCGATTTAGGATAATTTTTTATAGCTTCACCAAGCTCCCTTATGTAGTGTTCAAAGTATGGTGGCTTGCTTTCTGGAACTTTCTGCCTTTGTTATATTCCACTTTTGTTACTTTTTTTTTTTTTTTTTTTTTTTTTTGCGGTATGCGGGCCTCTCACTGTTGTGGCCTCTCCCGTTGCGGAGCACAGGCTCCGGACACGCAGGCCCAGCGGCCATGGCTCACGGGCCCAGCCGCTCCACGGCATGTGGGATCTTCCCGGACCGGGGCACGAACCCACGTCCCCTGCATCGGCAGGCGGACTCTCAACCACTACGCCACCAGGGAAGCCCACTTTTGTTACTTTTTTCCTGCTGTTGTTTCTTTTTCTGTGTTTTCTTTTTCTACATTTTTACCCTGTTTACTTTATATTCTGTTCTCTACAGTTTTTCCTGGTTTCTTGTGCTCCATTCTGTCCAGGAACCCTGGGTGTTCAGTTTCTATAGTTCTTACAGGCTACCAGACTCCTTTACCACCTTTGGCCCTTACTGTACTCTTTTGAACTCACCTGCTACTGGAATGAGCAAACACCCTTCCAATTTCAACTGCTTTTCTCAGATTGATCTACTGCTTCCTACTGAGTACCAGTTGGGTATTTAAGGTATCTCTTCCCAGGCCCTTTAGGTACTCCCTTACTTTCTTCTGCTTCTCCTGCATAGATAGATGCCGATACCTCACAGGTTTTGTGGTTATTGGTGGTTTGTCATCATCTGCTTTATCTTAGGGTTTGTGGAGAGATCTTGTCATCTTATTTTATTGTAAATGTCTGTAGTTTTCTGCTGTGTAATTGCTGCATATGTTTTTATGGAAGGGAGGTTTGGAGAGACTTGAAAATTCTTGTCTTTGCTTTTATTTTGTGTTTGGTGTTTTTGCTTCTGCCTTTCTTATTCTGCCTTTCATATTTCATCAAATTATTGGCCATCTATTCATATTTAAGAGTAGAAGACTGAAATGCTTTTGGAAGTTATGTGCCAGAGGTGCCTAGTACCACTAATTGCTAAGTCTGTTGGTGTTCCTCCTGGATGCAGATTGCCAATGTGTACTTTATTGTAGGTGATTTCTCTGGGTCATTTTATTGGAAATTATGTCACTATCTTTTTATGTCTTTTCAGCCAGTCATATTCAGTAGAAGATCATTCACATATTTCTCCTAGAGGCTATATACTTGGCAACCTGTTTATAGAACCTTGTAGTGGAAGTAGCTGTAGTAAAATCTCATTGTATAGCCCAGACTCTTAATCTACCTGTTTTCATATAGTATTACCCCTGCTGTCAGTTGTACCTGCTTTTTCCATTCCAGTGAAGACAACAACTACTACTACTACTTCTCCTCCTCTTTCTCTTCCTCCTAACCCGCTTCTTCCCTCTCCTTTTTCTTCTCCTTTCCCTAATAAACTTCCATTCCCCCCTCCCTCCCGCCTCTGCTCCAACTCTCTAGAGAATAACTTCCAGTCACCTGCCTGGGAATGGGGAAGGGCAGTTTCCTAGCGGTGTAAATTGGAAGAAGGATCTGGGGTTTGACTGCTTCTTCAGCTTTCAGTTATTACTCTGATTTTTAGCCCCACTGATTCTGTCATTTCCAGAGGTGCCTAGCACCACCAATTGCTACGTCTCTTAGAGTTCCTTAGTATAAAATGGTTTGCTTCTAAGCTTTCCTCTCTATTGGCTTAAGATTCTTTCTCCAGGCTGTTAACTCAGTTACCATTTTTGTTCAAACTGTTTTTCTCTTTAGTTTTGTCATTTGTGAGTTGGTATGTGTGTGTGTTTAATCCTTTTATTCTTTTAGTGAGTGTTCAGAAGGGAACAAAAGTTAATGCATACATTTAACCTACTGTCTCTAACTGGATGTATTCATTTGTAGCTCACTGAAATATTACAGTGTGAATACCCGTGTGACTACAACCTAGGTCAAGAATTAGAACATTGCCAAAACTTCAGAAAACCTTCCTTATACCACCTCCTAATCTCTATTTCCTCTGTATTCCACAAAGGAATTTCCATTTTAATGTCTAATATTGTCATTTAGTTTTGCCTGTTTTTGAACACTAAATAAATGGATTTGTAATGTGAAAATTCTTTTGTTCCTGGCTTCTTTTGCTCAGCATTTTGCTGAGAAATTGATTTGTGTTTTGATAACTAATTCATTTATCTTTATTGCTATGTAGTATCTTCATTATGTGACTCTACTCCAATTCATTTATTCTGTTATTTACAGATATTAATGGGCATTTAGGTTATTTCTAGTTTTTGCTGTTATGAATAAAGTTGCTATGAACATTCTTGATTGCATGCCTTGATGTTCATGAGCATGCATACCTATTTGGTATATATATAGAAGTGGAATTGCTGAGTCTTAGGGTCAGTATGAGTAGACAATGCCAAACGGTTTTCCAGTGTTTCTCTATCAATATACATGCTGCCATTGATGAAAGTTCTGTTCTCCACATCCTTGCCAACTCCTGGCATTGCCAGACTTTTTCATTTTAGTCATTATGGTGAGTGAACAGTGGTTTCATTTTGCATTTCCGTGAAGATAAATGACATCATCTTTTTTGGACATCTTTTTGTATTTGTGTGTGAAATGCTTGTCTTTTGCTCATTTCTCCTTTTGGTTGTTTATTACTTTCTTACTAATTTGTAGGACTTCTCTATATTTTCTAGTTAATAAGCTTTATGTCAGTTATATGTGTTGCAAGTAGCTTCTCACTCTATGGCTTGCATTTTTAATCCACTAGTGATTCTTGTTCTTTTGGTGAACAAGTTTATTTTTAATATAGTCTGACTTAATAATGTAGTTTGATTTATTAATCTTTTCCTTTATGTTTGGTGCTTTTCTTGGGTCATGTTAAAGAATTTTTTTTCCCTACCCCAAGTTATGAAGATATTCTATATAATTTTCTAGAAACCTTATTTCTTTACCATTTACATTCAGATTTACAGTCCCCTTGGCTCTTATTTTTATATATGGTATGAAGAAGGAATAACGTTTTATTTTTATTTTGTGTATATCTAATTGGGCAATACCATTTGGTGAAGAAACTTTTATTCCCATTGCTCTGTAATGTTTACTTTATCACAAATTAAGTGCCTACATACATGTGGATTTTTTTTTTTTTTTTTTGCAGTATGCGGGCCTCTCACTGTTGCGGCCTCTCCTGCCACGGAGTACAGGCCCCAGACGCGCAGGCTCAGCGGCATGGCTCACGGGCCCAGCCGCTCCGCGGCACATGGGATCTTCCCAGACCAGGGCACGAACCTGTGTCCCCTGAATCAGCAGGCGGACTCTCAACCACTGTGCCACCAGGGAAGCCCACGTGTGTATTTTTTTAAATAGATCTTCTATTTTGTTTCATGGTCCTTGCATAAATATTATGCTTTCTTAATTACTGGAGCTTCAGTTTTGGTATCTGGTAGTTTAAGCCCTCCAGGTTTATTCTTTTTTTTTTTTCACTTTTATTTATTTATTATTTTAAAATTGAAGTATAGTTGATTTACATTGGTGTGTAATCTCCGCTGTACAGCAGAGGGACTCAATTACACACATATATACATTCTTTTTTAAAATATTCTTTTCCATTGTGGTTTATCACAAGATATTGAATATAGTTCCCTGTGCTATGTGTTAGGACTTTGTTGTTTATCCCAGGTTTATTCTTTTTGAAGATTTTCTTAGCTGTTCTTAGTGTCTAAAGTATACTAATTTTAATCCTAAGTGTACCCTTCAATGATTATTCACATTTGTGTATATCCATACGCACCATTCATCAAGATAGAGAACATTTCCAGCATCCAAAAAGGTTTCCTTGTGCCTCTACCAGTCACAACCCCCCTCAAGATAATCACTATTCTGACTTTTGTCAGCATTGATTACTTTTGTCTGGTTTTGGACTTCATATAAATTAAATCATAAATATGTATTCCTTTGAATATGGCTTTTTTTTCACTCAGCCAAATGTCTGTGAGAGTCACCTATGTTGTTGTATTTCAGTAGTTCATCCTTTTTTATTTCTCTTTAGTATTCCATTATATCAATGTACTGTAATTTATTCATTTCTTGTTAATGAGAATGGTTTTTAGTCTTGGCTTATTATGAATATTCTTATAAATATCTTTTGGTAAACATTTATACTAGTTCTCTTGGAGTGGAATTTCTGAGTCATAGAATAGGTGTATACTTAGCTTTTGTTGATACTGCTGAACAGTTCCCTAAAAATAATTGTACGATTCCTTTTGAGTACTGAACATTGTATGTGAAAAATTATAGAAGTAATTGGAGGCATAACATCATGCTGTCATTCTCCAGGTAGCCTTTACGTTTGACTTTTATTTCCCTTCTGTAGGCTGCTAGTGATACTAAGAATCCTCAATCATGTCAATCTAATGTCAGAGATTAAGATGATTTGACGCTGTGTTTCAATCTGTGTACAACACCAGGGTATTTCCAGTTCATCCTTATTCCTGTGATGTTGTCTTTTATGGGCTCTATCCAAACTGTGGAGAATTTATGAAGACCTGTCCTTCTTGGTATAGCCCCTGTAGTGATATTTTGCTTCTAGGTCTGTGAGACCATGAAAATCTCAGCTAAGTTTATCAATCCTTCATTTGCCATTTCTGGAATTAGCAGATGCCCTTGGGGAGAAAGCAGCTCCAATGTTTGGCTCATCTCCCTGGCTTTTCTTTCTTCTCCTAGAACTTGGCCCTGTAATTCTTCACTGCCGTGTTATCTTCTGTGTGCCTTCAAGTGGATCTTAAAAAATAACTTGACCTGATTTTCTTAGTCTTCCTAATAAAACGATTGGTCTGCTTTGTGTACATTGCCATTATCTGAGGCAGAAATCTGTTCCCCCTTAATATCCTTTCTACCCTCATCCTGTCTCCGTGTACTCTCCCATTTGTCCCCACCCCCCATTATATCTGTTTAATTTTTCTAAGTATCTGTATTTGGGCTAGTAGTGCACAGTTAATTATTACAGCTTTATGTAATCCATGTTCTTTTCATTTAATAAGCACATATTTATATTCCTGCATGTTTATTTTTCTAGATGAACTTAAAATCATTTTTTAAGGTCTAAGATAAACCTCTTTTAATTTTAATTATATTTTGGGAGAATTGGCATTTTTACATTATTCATTCTTCCCATGTAGATAGGTGATGTATATTGACTTACTAAAGTTATGCTTTCTTTCAACATATTACCAAGGTTTTGGGGTGTGTGAGTGTGTGTGTGTGTGTGTGTGTGTGTGTGTATGTGTGTGTGTGTATGTGTGTGTCTGTGTATATACGTATACATGCCATACATTTCTTATTATGTTTATTTCTAACTGTTATATATTTTGTGGCTTTAGAGAATAAAGTTCTTCACCTGATTTTCCTTTTTTCCCTTTTTTTATGGTTGATACACAAGAAAGTGATAAAAATATTTATTGTGTATCCAGTCATTTTGCTGAACCTTCATATTGAAGACTGCTAATGTCTTTTCAGTGTATTTCAAATATTTATCCATGATTAGTTTAAATATTAAAAAATATTGTTAATTTGTCTTTCAATCAGAGCATGTAGCTTATAATATTACTGCTTCTTGGAATTTATTGATGTTTTCCCTGAGCATCTGGGATAGGAATCAAATATAATCATGTCATGGTTGCTTAAAAAGGTATATCCTTTTTGTGTTGGTAAAAACATTTGAAACTTTCTATATCTTACTTTAACTTATTTATTTCATTACGTCAGATATTACATCAAAGCCGACATATAGGAGATTCTTAATAAATGTCCATTCGTGGGTCAGTGCTACAACTTGCCTTCCTGGCTTTTTATACTAGGTTAATTTGGTATTGCTGATGGGCTTTCGTAACCTTCAGATTGATGCTAACACAAGTTATTTCTCAGTGCTACCTTTCAGTCCTTTACTTCTTGGAGAACTTCCTTTTTAATTTATCTTATAGATATTTTAAACATATTCATTTTTCTTAATTAGATGTCTCTGTTTAAACTCCAGCCTTCTTAAGATGAACAGATGACTACTTCCTACTTCACTGACTAAAATTGAGGCCATGTTAGTGAATTACTTCAGTTTACTGCTCCCTTGTCCTAAAAGTCATCTACATCGTTTCTCATTCTTACCGCCTTTCTCCTGGTCCTGGAGGATGAGGTTTCTGCATTCTGCTCAAGATTATTCTACTTGTCCCTCTTACTCATCTCCTTGTGCCATCTCTAGTATCTTGATCATTAGATTTTTTTTCCCTCTGTGTTTGCAATGTCTCTCTTGCTAACCCTCACACTGTATAAATATGTTGTATGTTTACATCTTTAAAAGATATTTCCTGTCTTCATCCTCACCCTCATTTAGCTACTATGCTATCTCTTTATTCTACTCCTCATTCAAAATATAACTTCCTTACCTCACTGTATATTTTGTAAATTACTGCTTTTTAGTTCTAGTAGAATTGTTCATGAAAACAGTGCAGGCTGAGTTCAAATCTCAGCTCAGGAATTTATGTTTGGTAACCTTAACCGCTAGTCTCTATTTCTTATCTGTAAAATGGAAATAATGGCTTGTTAGGTTTGTTTTAGGGATTTGTTTGAAGCTCATAGGAACTCAGTCAGTCCTGACACACAGAAGATGTTCTCTAAATGGTAGTAAATACTATTATTTTGACTACCCATATCCTTTTTAAAAAATGTAGTTTTCTACTTTGTAATAATGTTTTTCAAATAGTTGAGATTGGGGCTTCCCTGGTGGTGCAGTGGTTGAGAGTCTGCCTGCCGATGCGGGGGACACGGGTTTGTGCCCCGGTCCAGGAGGATCCCGCATGTTGCGGAGAGGCTGGGCCCGTGAGCCATGGCCACTGAGCCTGCGCGTCTGGAGCCTGTGCTCCGCAACGGGAGAGGCCACAGCAGTGAGAGGCCCGCGTACCGCAAAAAAAAAAAAAATAGTTGAGATTACAGAATAAGTGACATCAGAAAAAATATAGTGTTAGTATGTTTATCCTAAGTTTGTTTAATTTGTTTGATTTCTAATAAAATTTTATGTTCAGATATTTTCTAAAGGGTAGGGTTTTACTTTGTGATCAGGTATTATAATTATTGTAAGTGCAATAGACCAAGTTTCTTAAATGCCAGTCTCTTATTTCAGTATCATCTTTAGCATTAGTTCTTTTCTGTCCATTTATTGATAATAGGATGAGAAACAGCATGCTGTATTCATGGAATATGCTGTGTGATTCAAGGGGTGATAGAAAAGTCTTCCAAAACAAAAGTTGCTTATCCACTGGCTTATGATAAAATTTGTTTTTTTAAACTTTTTGATTGCCTATGCAGATTCAGTCACTGTAAGAGAGCATAGGGGATTCAGAAGTGAATAAAATATAGGCCGTTTGTTCAAATGAGTATCCATCTTAATAAAATAAGGATCAGACATGTAAATAAATAATCAGAATCGTTGTATAGGTGCACTGGATTTGAGGAGGTCAGAGAACTGTTGGATACAGCATTCACATGGAAGTTGACGTTGTTCAAAATTATGGCAAGTCTTAGGTTTGAGAGGAAGATAAGCCTGTTTTATCTTCAGTGAAAAAGTGGTAGGGACCTTGAAGTTAAGAGATTGTAGTGAGAAGGAGGATGATCAGTTGACAAAATCAGATGGCATGAGACTAAAAGGAGAGGATTAACTTCTTGCTAAGAGCCTAGTGCTTCTACTATCCTCTTTTTAAAACTTCTATTGTTATTTTAAAGAAAAATTAGTATATGTTCAGTTTCCAAATTATAGGACATATGAAAATTTTAAGCTGATTTTATTTAGATAACTAAATAACATTTGAAGGAAGAATGTGAAGTTGAACATGTAGAATGTGTGTCTCTTATTTTAGAATTTCTAATGGAAAAGGCAGAAGAGAACTTTAACAAAAAACAGCATAATTGGAGCTCTCACAGTGATGCTATTAGAGCACATGCACACAACTTTCTCTAACCAAAAACATAAAAAAAACTTTTTTAGAGAAAATTTTATAAATATACAAAAGTGGACACTAAAAGAGAATAATGAACCCCCTCATACTCATCACTCAGCTCAATAATTATCAACTCATGGCTAATGTTGTTTTAACTATATCTCTCTACTTCATCACCCTTTTCCAGATTATTTTGAAGCAACTTTCAGACATCATATGCTTTTATCAAATATCAATATCTAAAATATAGGAACAGTGCCATAACATACCTAAAAATGAACAATTTTTTAATATTAAATGTCAATTCAGTTCACATTTCCTCAGCTGTCTTATAACTTAAAAAATAAGTCTTTTGTTTGAATTGGGATGAAGATAAAGTCCATACATTATGATTGGTTGATGTCTCTCAAGCATGTATATTCCTCTGTTAATTTTTTTCTTTTGTGTAGCAGTTTTTAATATCTTTAATTCATTATTTTTCTAGGTATTTCACACTTTTAAACAAGATTATAATGTCATTTCTAACTGTTGCTGTTATATAAAAAAATATATTATTTGACATATTTACCTTGTTTCCAGCACCCTCGCTATATGTATTGATTTAAAAAATGTCTTTAGATTCCTTTGGACTTTTTATGTACACAATCACATTATAAATGATAGAATTATAGTTTCTCTTTTGTTATAGTTATATCTTTTATTTCTTTTTATTGCTTTATTATGCTTTCACTGGTTCAGAGCTCTAATAAAATGTTGAAGTGAATGATAGTGATAGCAGTGAATGAAGTGAATGTCTCATTCCTGATCTCAGAGAGACAGCGTCAACATTTCATCCCTTGTTATGATGTTTGTTTTAGGTTTTTGGTAGATAGTCTTTATTAGATTAAAAAAGTTCTTTTCTGTTTCTAGTTTGCTAAGATTTTTATTTGAAAATGAATGATTATTAACTTTTAGTTTCTGTTGAGAAATCATCTGTTAATTTTATTGTTACTTCTTTGAAGGTATTTTGTCATTTTCTGCTGGCTTCTTTTAACATATTCTCTTGGCTTCTTTTAACATATTCTCTTATGTCTTTGTTTTCCTGTAGTTTTACTTTGACATGCCCAACTCTGTGTGTGTGTGTGTGTGTGTGTGTGTGTGTGTGTGTTTTAAAAATTTGTTCTGCTTGGTATCTTTCTTCAGATAAATTCTGAGATATTAACTTTTCAAATATTTCTTTTGCCCTTTTCTCTCCTTTTACAAATCCAATTGCACATTGTTAAATCCTCTTACTCTATCCTTTTTTTTTTTTTTTTTTTTTTTTTTTTTTTTTTTTTTTTT
>RJWK010024686.1:0-28207 GCA_004363435.1 Platanista minor | reverse complement strand
TTTGGAGAAATGTCTATTTAGGTCTTCTGCCCATTTTTGTATTGGGTTGTTTGTTTTTTTTTGATATTGAGCTGCATGAGCTGCTTGTATATTTTGGAGACTAATCCTTTGTCAGTTGCTTTGTTTGCAGATATTTTCTCCCATTCTGAGGGTTGTCTTTTCGTCTTGTTTACGGTTTCCTTTGCTGTGCAAAAGCTTTTAAGTTTCATTAGGTCCCATTTGTTTATTTTTGTTCTTATTTCCATTTCTCTAGGAGGTGGGTCAAAAAGGATCTTGCTGTGATTTATGTCATAGAGATACCACATCTTCTTTATCCATTCCTCTGTTGCTGGACACATAGGTTGCTTCCACGTCCTGGCTATTGTAAATAGTGCTACAGTGAACATTAGGGTGCGTGTATCTTTTCAAATTGTGGTTTTCTCTGGGTATATGCCTAGGAGTGGGATTGCTGAGTCATATGGTAGTTCTATTTTTAGCTTTTTAAGGAACCTCCATACTGTTCTCCATAGTGGTTGTACCAATTTCCATTCCCACCAACAGTGCAGGAGGGTTCCCTTTTCTCCACATCTCCAGCATTTATTGTTTATAGATTTTTTGATGATGGCCATTCTGTGACTGGTGGGAGGTGATACCTCATTGCAGTTTTGATTTGTATTCTCCAGTAATTAGTGATGTTGAGCATCTTTTCATGTGCTTTTTTTGGCCATTTGTTGTCATGGATTTTTAAGAATTCTTTGTTATTCTAGATTTAAATCCTTTATAAGAAAAGTGATTTGCAAATATTTTCTCCCAGTCTCTGGTTTGTGTTTTCATTTCCATGACACCAACTTTCACAGAGCAAAATGTTTTAATTTTGATAAAGTTTATTTTCTGAATTTTAATTTTTTTTTTTTTTTTTTTTTTTGCGGTACGCGGGCCTCTCACTGTCATGGCCTCTCCCATTGCGGAGCACAGGCTCCGGACGCGCAGGCTCAGCGGCCATGGCTCACGGGCCTAGCCACTCCACGGCATGTGGGATCTTCCCGGACCGGGGCATGAACCCGCATCCCCTGCATCGGCAGGTGGACTCTCAACCACTGTGCCACCGGGGAAGCCCTGAATTTTAATTTTTTTAAATGGGTTTTGCTTTTGGTGTCATATCTAAAATTTCATTGCCCAAACAAAAGTGCACAAATTAAAATTTTTTTTTCTCTGGAATTTGTAAAGTTTTACCTTTCACATTTAAGTCTGTGACCCATTTTTAGTTAATTTTTGTATAGAGTGTGGGGTATGTGTTGAGGTTCATTTTTTATGTGTATGGATGTGCAAGGGTTCCAGCACCATTTGTTGAAAAGGTGATCCTTTCTCCATTGAATTGCTTTTGTGTCTTTATGAAAAAAAATTTTTTTTAATTTTTCAAGAGACTGTTTATGTGGGTCTATTTCTAGGCTCTATTTTCTGTTCCATTGATTTTTGTGTCTTATCTTTTACCAGTATCATGCTTTCTTGCTTTTATAGGAAGTCTTAAAGTGGGCTAGTGGGAGTGCTGCACCTTTGTTCTTTAAAATTGTTTTGGTTGTTCTAGTTTTTTGCCTTTCTGTATTAATTACAGAAGAGCTTGTGGATAGCTACGAAAAAGCTTGTTAGGACTTTGATTGGAATTACAGTGAATCTATGAGTCAAATTAGGGAAAATTTACATCTTAACAATACTGAGTTTTCCAATCCATGAACATCCTGTATCTTTCCATGTTTTAGATCTTTGATTTTTTAAACCACTGTTTGTATTTTGGAGCATACGTATTTCTGCACACATATTTTCTTTTATCATCTTAACCATTTTAAGTGACAATTCAGTGGTATTAAATACATTCATAACATTGGCAGTCATAACCACCATATCCGTCTCCACAGCACTCTTCTTCTTGAAAAACTGAAGCCCTATACCATTAAACAGTAACTCCCAATTCCCCCCTCCCCATAACCCCTGGCAGGCACCATTCTACTTTCTGTCTCTATGATTTTGACCACACTAGTTACCTCACATAAGTGGAATCATACAGTAATTGTCTTTTTGTGACTGGCTTATCTCCCTTGACATAATGTGCACAAGGTTCATCCTTGTTATAGCATAGTGGAGAACTTTCTTCCTTTTTAAAGCTGAATAATAATTTGTTGTATGTATATACCTCATTTTGCTTATCCATTCATCCATCCGTGGACACTTGGATTGCTTTCCCATTTTAGCTACTGTGAATATTAATGCTACTATGAACATGGATGTAGAAATATCTCTTTAAGACCCTGATTCCACTTCCTTTGGGGATATATCGAGAGATCAAATTGCTGGACCATATGGTAATAATAATTTTTAATTTTTTGAGGAGCCACCAAACTGTTTTCCACAGCAGCTACACCATGTTGTATCCCCACCAGCAGTGTACAAGTGTTCCAGTTATTCCACATCCTCGCCAACCCTTGTTATTTTTATGGTTTTTATAGCCATCCTAATGAGTGTGAGCGGAATCTCATTATAGTTTTTTTTTTAATTAATTAATTAATTTGGCCGTGTTGGGTCTTCGCTGCTGCGTGGGCTCTCTCTAGTTGTGACGAGCGGGGGCCACTCCTCATTGCAGTGCACGGGCTTCTCACTGCGGTGGCCTCTCTCGTTCGGAGCATGGGCTCTAGGCGCACGGGCTTCAGTAATTGTGACACACGGGCTCAGTAGTTGTGGTTCCTGGGCTCTAGAGCACAGGCTCAGTAGTTGTGGTGCACAGGCTTAGTTGCTCCATGGCATGTGGGATCTTCCCAGCCCAGGGCTCGAACATGTGTCCCCTGCATTGGCAGCCGGATTCTTAATCACTGTGCCACCAGGGAAGTACCTCATTATAGTTTTGATTTGCATTTTTGTTATGATTAGTGATGTTCAGCGTCTTCATGTGCTTATTGGCCATTTGTATATCTTCTTTGGGGAAATGTCTATTCAAATCCTTTGATTACTTTTGAATAGGTTGTTTTTTGTTGTTGAGTTTTAGGTCTTTATATATTCTAGATATTATTCCCTTATATATGACTTGCAGATATTTTCTCCCATTTTGGGAGTTGCCTTTTTACTATGTTGATGTTGTATTTTGATGCAAAAAATTTTTTAATTTTCATGAAGTCCAATTGGTTGGTTTTTTCTTTTGTTGCTTGTACCTTTTGTGTCATTTTCAAGAAATCATTGCCAAATCTAACATTGTGAAGCTTTTGCCCTATGTTTTCTTCTAAGGGTTTATATAGTTTTAGGTCTTTGATCCATTCTGAGTTAATTTTTATATAGTGTTAGATGAGGGTCCAACTTCATTTTTTTCATGTGGATATCCAGTTTTCCCAGTAGTATTTGTTGGAAAGACTTTCCCCATAAATGGTCTTGGAACCATTGTCAAAAATCATTTGACCATACATGCAGGGGTTTATTTCTGGACTCTGTTCTATTCCATTGTCACCTTTATGCCAATACCACATTGTTTTGATTACTGTAGCTTTGTAGTAAGTTTTAAAAAATATATATTTATTTATTTGGCTGCATTGGATCTTAGTTGCGGCATGCAGTATCTTCGTTACGACATGCAGGATCTTTTTGTTGTGGCATGATGTCTTCTACATTTGTGGTGTACAGGCTTCTCTCTAGTTGTGGTGCACGGGCTCCAGAGTGTGCGGGTTCAGTAGTTGTGGTGTGCTGGCCTTGTTGCCCCGCAGCATGTGGGATCTTAGTTCCCTGACCAGGGGTCGAACCCGCATCCCCTGCGTTGGAAGAAGGATTCTTAACCACTGCACCACCAGGGAAGTCCCGTGTAGTAAGTTTTGAAATCAGGAAGTATGAGTCCTCCAGCTTTGTTCTTTTTCAAGATTGTTTTGGCTATTCAGGGTTCCTTGAGCTTCCATATGCGTTTTGGGGTGGTTTTTCTATTTTTGCAAAAAACATCATCGGTATTTTATTAGGGATTGCATTGAATATGTAGATCATTTTGGGTAGTGTTAACATTTTAATATTAAGGAACATAGGGTATGTTTCTATTTATTTATGTCTTCTTTAATTTCTTTCAGCAAGGTTTTCAGTTTTCATTCTACAAGTCATTTACCTCCTAGGTTCAGTTATTACTTTTTGATGATGCTATAATTGGAATCATTTTCATAATTTGCTTTTCAGATTGATCATTGTTAGTGTATAGAAATGCACCTGATTTTGGTGTGTGACTTTGTATCTTGTTATTTGCTGAATTCATTTTTTCTAACTAGGTTTTGTGTGTGTGTGTGTGTGTGTGTGTGGTGTGTGTGGAATCTTTAAGTTTTTCTATATATAGGCACATATTGTCCATGAACAGAGATAATTTTACTCCTTTTCTAATTTAGATGCCTTTTATTTCTTTTTCTTGCCCAATGGCTCTGGCAAGAACTTGAAGCACTATGTTGAATAGAAGTGGAGAAAGAAGGCATTCCATTTTTTAAAAAAAATTTATTTATGTATTTGGCTGCATTGGGTCTTAGTTGCAGCACGCGGGATCTTTCATTGTGGCGCGCAGCCTTCTCTCTGGTTGTGGTGCGTGGACTCTAGAGTGCGTGGGCTTAGTTACCCTGCGGCATGCGGGATCTTAGTTCCCTGAACAGGGATTGAACCCACGTCCCCTGCATTGGAAGGCAGATTCTTAACCACTGGACCACCAGGAAAGTCTCAAAAGCAGGCATTCTTGCCTCATTCCTGATCTTAGAAGAAAAACTTTTAGTGTTTCATCATTGAGTATGATGTTCACTGTGGGTTTTTAAGATGTGGGTTTTATTATGTTGAGGTACTTTCCTTCTATTTCTACTTTGTTGAGTGTTTTTATCATGAAAGAGTGTTGAATTTTGTCAGATGCTTCAATTGAGGTACTGCATTGAGATAATCATTTTTTTAACTTCATTCTGTTAGTGTGATGTATTGCATTGAGCAATTTTCAAATGTTGAACCATCCTTGCATTCCAAGAATAAATCCCATTGGTCATGGTGTATGATCTTTTTAATAAGCTGCTGAATTTGATTTGCTATTATTTTGAAGATTTTTGCATCTATGTTCATGAGGAATATTAATTTGTAGTTTTCTTACAGTGGCTTTGTCTGGATTTGGTATCAGAGCCTTAGGAAGTGTTCCCTCCTCTTTAGGTTTTTGGAAAAGCTTGAGAAAGATTGATGTTATTACTTCTTTAAATGTTTGTTAAAATTCACCAGTGAAGCCTGGGCTTTTCTTCTTTGGGGGGAGATTTTTGATTACAGACCCAATCTCCTTACTAGTTATAGATCTATTCAGATTTCCTATTTCTTTGTGATTTGATTTTGATAGAAGCACAAATGGAATTCATTCCTTTCAACTAAGTTATCGAATTTGTTGGCATACAATTGTTTATAGTACTTTCCAATAATCATTTTTATTTTTGTAGAATCAATATTAATTTCCCCACTTTCATTCTTGATTTTAGTAATTCTAGTCTTCTCTTTTTTTTTTTCTCAGTCTAGCTACCTGAAGGTTTATCAAATTTTGTTGATCTTTTCAAAGAACTAAGCTCTGGTTTCATTGATTTTTTTTCCTATTGTTTTTTCAGTTTCTCTTTCGTTTGTATTCTAATCTTATTTCCTTCTTTTTGCTACCTTTGTGTTTAATTTGTCCTTTTTCTGTTTCCTTAAGTTGTAAAGTTAGATTATTGATTTAAGATGTTTCTTGTTTTAAATGTTTTTTTTTCTTTTGAAGACGTTGGGGGTAGGAGTTTATTAATTAATTTATTTTTGCAGTGTTGGGTCTTCGTTTCAGTGCGAGGGCGTTCTCTAGTTGTGGCAAGTGGAGGCCACTCTTCATCGCGGTGCACGGGCCTCTCATTATTGCGGCCTCTCTTGTTGCGGAGCACAGGCTCCAGACGCGCAGGCTCAGTAGTTGTGGCTCACGGGCCTACTTGCTCCATGGCATTTGGGATCCTCCCAGACCAGGGCTGGAACCCGTGTCCCCTGCATTAGCAGGAAGATTCTCAACCACTGCACCACCAGGGAAGCCCCTAAATATGTGTTTTTAACTGTAAAATTTCCCTTTAACACTGCTTTTGCTGCATCCCAACAACTTTATGCTATGTTTTGTTTTCATTCATGTCTAAGTATTTACTAATTTCCCTTTTGATTTGTTTGATCCATTGGTTGTTTAAGACCATGTTGTTTAATTCCCACAAATTTGTGAATTTTCCTTTTTTTCTGCTGCTTTTAGTGATTTTTAACTTCATCCTGTGTGGTCAGAGAAGATACTTTGTATGATATTTATCTTTTAAATCTATTGAGATTTAATTTGTGGCCTAACATATGGTCTGTCCTGGAAAATGTCTCATGTGTACTTGAGAAGAATGTATATTTTGTTCTTGGGTAGAATATTCTGTATATGTCTGTTAGAGGTAGTTTATTTAAATTCTGTTTCCGTACTTATTTTCTTTCTGATTGTTCTATCCATTATCGGGAGTGGGATATTGAAGTTTCCAACTATTATTATAAAACTATTTCTCCCTTCAATTATGTCAGTTTTTGTTTCATATATTTTGATGATCTGTTATTAGGTGTAACTGTTTATAATTGTCTGTCTTCTAGCTGTACTGAAACTTTAATAATATGTAATTTCCTTCTTTGTCTCTTACAAGCTTTTTGATTTGTCTGATGTTAGTATAGCCACCCCTGCTCTACTTTGGTTACTACTTGCATGTAATATCTGTATCCATCTTTTCACTTTCGATCTGTTTGTGTCTTTGGATATAAAGTGAGTTTCTTATAGACAGCATATTTGAGTCATGTTTCTTAATCCATTTTGCCAAACTCTGTCTTTTCACTGGAGAGTTTTATTGATTTACACTTATAGTAATTACTCATAAGGAGAGATTTATTTCTGTCATTTTGCTGTTTTCTTTATACCTTATAGCTTTTTGGTCCTTCAGTACCTGCAATCACTGTCTTTTGTGATTAGTTGAATTTTTGTAGTGAAATGTCTAAATTCCTTTCTCATTTGCTTTTCCTGTAAGTTTTATAACTATTTTCTTTGTGGTTGCCGTGGGATTACATTTAACTTCCTAAAGTTATGACATTCTGATTTGAATTTATACCAGCTTAACTTCAATAACATACAAACACTATGCTTCTTTATAGCTCTGTCCCACCCCTTTTGATTGCTGATGTCACAGAATTACATCTTTATACATTGTGTGCCCCGAAATGTAAACTAATAATTATTTCAAATGCATTTGTCTCTTATAATTATGTAGAGGATGAAATGTAGAGGCACAGATACACTACCATTATAATTGCCCAGATATTTACCTTTATTCAGATCTTTATTTCTTCAAACAGCTTCAAGCTATTGTCTAGTGTTCTTTTATTTCACATGCATGACTCCCTTGAGCATCTCTTGCCAAGCAGGTCTAGTGGTAGCAAACTACCTTTTGTTCTTCTGGGAATGTCTTCATTTCTACCTCACTTTTTAATTGATTAATTTATTTTTGGCTGTGTTGGGTCTTCGTTGATACATGTGGGCTTTCTCTAGTTGTGGCCAGTGGGGGCTACTCTTCATTGCAGTGCACATGCTTCTCATTGTGGTGGCTTCTCTTGTTGCAGAGCTTGGGTTCCAGAGCGCAGGCTCAGTAGTTGGGGCCCATGGGCTTAGTTGCTCCACGGCATGTGGGATCATGGGATCTTCCCGGGCCAGGGCTCAATCCCACGCCCCCTGCATTGGCAGGTGGATTCTTAACTGCTGCGCCACCAAGGAAGCCCTCTACCTCACTTTTGAAGCACAGTTTTGTCAGATATAGGATTCTTGGCTGGTAGTTTATTTTTCTTTTAGCTCTTTGAATATGTGGGTTTATTGCCTTTTGGTCTCCAAAGGTTCTGATGAGAAATCTATTTATAAACTTACTGAGGAGCCCTTGTAGGAAACAAGTCACTGCTTTCTTGATGCTTTCAAGGTTCTCTCTTTGTCTATTGAAAATTTGAGCATGTGTGTTTCTCTGAGTTCACCGTTTTTGGAGTTGGTTCAGATTCTTGGATGTTTATATTCATGTCTTCATCAAATTTGGAATTTCATTTTCAAATTTGGTGTCCATTTTTGAAAATCTTAGCCATTCTAGATGTGTAATGATGTCTCACTGTTTTAATTTGCAATTCCCTAATGATATATGATGTTGAGCATCTTTTCATATGCTGATTTACCATCTGTGTATCTTCATGTTCAGATCTGTTGCCCCACACCGTGGCTGCTACTTACAGCTGTTGCCTTTTTTATTTCACAAAATTTTAACGTCTTCTCTTCAGTGGTAGCTCCTGGTGCATTCAAGCAGCATTGCTTGCTTCCCCCTTTGTGCCCATGTTCTCTGCATGTTCTTTTGTCATAGCATCTTTGACTGCCTGTAACATTTTTATGGTTTTAATCTTTGCTGTCCTCTGCAATGCTGGACACTTCTGTCTTTCATCCATTTTATATTACTTGCACCTAGTTGAATACCTGGCACATGGTATTCTTCTATGTTGCATGAGAGGTTGACTGATTTAATGCATATTGATGGGATATTTTCAGTAAACGTTTGCTTTTCTCCCAAAGTAGAATGTAAATAATGGACACCCTTAGCAGCCTTTTGTTTACTACAAACTCAGTAAAATGATTTGCAATTGAATGGGGATATGCTGTTTCAGGGACCATTGTCATTCATGGATGTGTTTGTGGACTTTACCTGGGAGGAGTGGCAGCTGCTGGACCCAGCTCAGAAGCACCTGTACAGGAGTGTGATGTTGGAGAACTATAGCAACCTGGTGTCCCTGGGTAAGTACCACTTCCCTGAAAGGAGTGTGTGTCATCTCCAGGCTTCCCCTTGTTAGTTGCTGAAAACTGGGGCACTTTCGTAAAATGGTGATTTGGGGCTTCTATTTAGAGGCCAGATTTTCTTATTCTCCCTTTGGCATCAGAATCTGCTGGTTGAATGGGGTTTACTTTGCCAAAGTGCAAAAGGGCAGCATCATTACACCGCCTCTAAACCGAGTATTCCCCATTTTTCTGAATCCCTGGGTCCTAGGCAGTTTTGGGCCAGGTTGTCTGTGATTTTCTATTCACAGGATATCAACACACCAAACCGAATATCATTTTCCAGTTGGAACAAGAAGAGCTGTGGATGATGCAAATTCCAAGTGAGGGCCATCCGGGTGAGTGGTCAGGACATTTAGATCTTTTCCTCCTTACTCAGAATTGGTGTGAGTTCTGATGTGATGTTCCCTTCGTGTTTGTACTTTTGGGTCATTTGTAACCATTGTCTCTTAGTTAATCTCCTCTGTGGCATTCTCAGCTTCCTTCTTAATTTCCCGTGGTGATAGACTCATTTCATTACGCATTTAAGCAAGCTTTTCCTCTTTACCTCTTTTCGTGTGACTTTCACACCCCTTCTACTTTTTTTCTATTTTTCTAAAATTACTTCCATTCATATTCAACAACCACAGTTCTGATTTCCTTCTCCTTGAAACCTATGTGTTAGGAGATTCTCCCCTTTTTGCTTCTCCTTCCTCATGGCTTTGTCATCACTGTTCTTTCTGAGTGTATTCCTGCATCATTTGATAATATCAGTTCTCTTGCCTGAAGCCTTTCCCCCGCGCCTTACTCAAGTGAACCCCATGGAACCCACTCTCACACTGCACGACACACTGCTTATTCTCCTCATGCTTTACTGCCCTCGCGTGCTCTTTCCTCTGAGTCCAAAGGGGTCTTTCCTATATTCCCCACTTTCCTCATATGTTATAAGTTTTAAAAGAGTTCCACTCTGAAGATTTAAGCTTTTTCTTTCTGTATTGGTGACTGACAGCCCCATCCCTCTTTCATCTGCCCTTTGGTACTGGGTTTGATTGTTCCAAACCAGGCATCTTCCCTGCATGGGCCACTCCCTTGTCTCATTTTTCAGAAAGTGGAATTGGAATGTCTCTTCTGCTGCCCCATAACTGTATGATAACTTCTCACCTTCCTGTTTGTTAGTTCTGCTGTGCTCTTGGTTCTTCTTCCTGGCACTGCGGCGTGAACCTAAATCTCCTTTTTATGCAGTTCTCTTCACTAGTCTTGCTATAATCTGTTAGTAATTTGGTCCTTCAAAAATAAGTCTTTTGGGGCCTCCATCTTCTCAATTCCCACCTCCTTCTCATTAGGAATGAGGGGGTACACCTCATGGCTTATGGAATCTTAGTTCCCTGACCAGGGATTGAACCCGGGCCCTTGTTAGTGAAAGCTTGGAGTCCTAACCACTGGACCACCAGGGAATTCCATTATTTCATTTCTTGCTAGTTCTACTTATTAGCCAAATTTATACCTTTTACTCTTTTTATACTGTTAGTTCATCCTGATGTTACTGTCAGATATATTTCCTTAAGCAACTATGTATTCCGTCATAAGTGTGGCAGGATAAATCAACAGTTAATCTTTGTATTATTAGGATTGTTTCAGCTGTAATTTTTGATTAATCCTAAATCAAACTATTTAGGCAGAAGTGATTTATTACCACGCATCACAAAATGTCCTGATGTGGGACTGATTGACTTACTAAATCCCCAAACGTCTATCTCTGCCTTGCCATTCTAACTATGTCAGTATTTCTCAGATTTCCTCCCCTCATGGTCATCAGATGCCTCTTACAGTTCCAGCCAACACCTGCAGATATACCAGTGGGCAGTGGAATAAGAAAGACTGTTTCTTCCCACATGGTCCTTTTAATCAGGCATTAAAATCTATTTCAGGAGGCCCCAGCAGACTTACCATGTTGAGCAGGCTAGATTTTTATCACGTATCCCTGTGTAAAGCAGACTCTGGTGAGGGAAACGGGGCCATCACTGTTGGCTCAGCTATATCATGCTTCACTCTCGGCAGGGGTATGGAGGTGGGTCCCCATTTTCCTAACTGCAGCACATGGCCTTACAAATGGAGGTAGGAAATAAAATCAGGTTTCTGCCAGCCAGGAAAAGGGCAGCAGAACGGCTGGGTAGGCAGCACTGTCCACCTCCATCTACCTCTTTGGTTAGGCATCATCCAGTCACACCCTTCTTTCCATCCATTTGTCTTCAAAAATATTCTATCACCCCTCTTGTCATTCTTCTAGTATATTAATGCAAGTCTAGGATCCTTGTTTCTAATCAGACGTGGTGGTTCTTCATGGTCTGGTGATCTATAATTAAAGATAAGTTATCCACATACAACCAGCCAGACAGGTAGAGTGGCAGAGAGAAGTACAGGGTGGGTACAACAGGAACCTCGTCTGAGAGAACAGCAGGAGTGGCACAACAGAGAAGCACTGGAAACTGGGCTGGGCAGTCCGTGCCAGGGCTTCCTGCCGTGGCTGTGGCCTGGTGAGCCCGGGTTCTGCTGTCTTAGCATGATTTCCTCTTCCTTTGTCTTCTGTGGCTAAAGTCAGGATGGGCCACAGCCAGTAATCATGTTTAATACAGTCTTGAATCATGTTTAAGTAATCTTTAATCTTGTGAATTCCTGTCTCCTACTTACTGGCTCTGGTATTCTGTCCTTATTTCTTGAATTCTTTGTGCTCTCCCTTGAGATACCAGCAATGATTAATTTCTCGCAATTATTGTTGTAAAGAAAATGCTCAACAGCAAATACATTAGACTTCCTGGGAAATGAAATGAAGGAAGCCAGAGATGTGGGAACCAAGGGAAAATAAGCAGGAGTGTGGTGCCAGCAACAGAAGGAGTGGAAGGGTGAAGTACAGAAACTGACAGATTCAGTATCTGTGAACTTTCAGAGTCTACAGGGACAACACTGACAGCCAAACATGAGCAAATATGATTTGAGGGCAAAGCTTAATTACTCCCTGGCCTGTTTTCTTCTTGATGGAAACACTTCTGACTTTAAGACTATGTATTGGGTTGGCCAAAAGGTTCATTCGGTTTTTTCCGTAAGACGGCTCTAGTAGCACTTAGTTGTCTTTAACTTCATTCGAAACAGTTTTGTTAAGATTGTATTGTGACAGCTGTCATACCTGTGTGCATTAAAAAAAAATTATCAAAATTGGTGAATATTTGTATAGCCATTTTAGTATTGAAGATGGAAGAAAGCAACATTTTTGGCCTATTATACTGTAATATTTCAAGAAAGGTAAAACCGCAACTGCAATGCAGAAAAGGATTTATGCAGTATATGGAGAAGAGGCTGTGACTTCTAACGTGTCAAAAGTGGTTTGTGAAGTTTCATGCTGACGATTTCTCTCTGGATGATGCTGCACGGTCAGGTAGACCAGTTGAAGTTGATAGCAATCGAATTGAGACATTAATTGAGGGCAATTAACGTTATATCACAAGGGAGATAGCTGACATATGCAAAATCCAAATCCAAATCAAGCGTTGAAAATCATTTGCACCAGCTTGGTTATGTTAATTGCTTTGATGTTTGGGTTCCATGTGAGTTAAGCGAAGAAAACCTTCTTGACCATATTTCCAAATGTGATTCTCTACTTAAACGTATTGCAAACGTTCCGTTTTTAAGATGAATTGTGACGAGCGAATGAAAAGTGGATACTGTACAATAATGTGGAACGGAAGAGATCGTGCAGCAAGCGAAATGAAGCACCACCAACCACACCAAAGGCTGGTCTTCACCCAAAGAAGGTGATGTTGTACATATGGTGGGATTGGAAGGGAGTCCTCTATTATGAGCTTCTTCTGGAAAACCAAATGATTACTTCCAACAAGTACTGCTCCCAATTAGACCAACTCTAAGCAGCACTCGAGAAAAAACATCCAGAATTACTCAATGGAAAACACATAATCTTCCATCCGGATAATGCAAGACCACATGTTCTTTTGATGACCAGGCAAAAACTGTTACAGCTTGGCTGGGAAGTTCTGATTCATCTGCCATATTCACGAGACATTGCACCTTTCGATTTCCATTTATTTCAGTCTTTACAAAATTCTCTTAATGGAAACAATTTTAATTCCCTGGAAGACTGTAAAAGGCACCTGGAACAGTTCTTTGCTCAAAAAGATAAAAAGTTTTGGGAAGATGGAATTATGAAGTTGCCTGAAAAAATGGCAGAAGGTAGTGGAACAAAATGGTGAATATGTTGTTCAGTAAAGTTCTTGGTGAAAATGGAAAATGTATCTTCTATGTTTACTTAAAAACCGAAGGAACTTTTTGGCAAATCCAGTAATAGCCAGTAATGCTCCCTCCAAAGCCACTGTAATAGTGAAACATGCTCATGTTCATTTCTCACTGCATGGGGATGGGTACTGTCCCAGTTGGGAATTGATGTTTGGGAAAATATAATTTGGAGGTTGTGTACAAAATGAATAAGAGAGTTCAGATTTAGGATGTAGGGAAACCTGAAATGAGGTGTTAAGATCCTGTGATGTTGCTGTCTTCAAACCTGACCTGCTTCTATGTTCTCTTAATACCCTTTTCTGTCCGTTGCCTTGGTCAGCATATTACTTTGGGACATCTACGTCAACTCTACCCATTCTCTCTTCTGTTCAACCTCCAAATATTTCTGATTATGACTGAGGACTTAGTCCTGTGTCTAGTTCCCTATCTACTTTGTATTTTTGGAATTTTGTTGGGGTGTGGGAGTTGGGTTGGGTTTATGTTTAAACAGCATTCTGGCCACCCTGCCCTGTCTGTTTTTCATTCCCCTCAGAGAAAACCAATTTCATCTCTTTAGCTCTTTCTTATGGTATTTACGTCCATGTTGTTTAAATAACCAGCTTATTCTCTTGCACCTTGATTTCCTCCTAATTACTTAGTGTGAAGGGTAAAGATTTAATTCTCTTTCATCCTCCTCCCCTCATACTCCCCATGATATACACACTGTCTCTTCCCATACCTCCATCATCCTAATCAAGCTGTTTCATACTTAGATCAGTCTTCAGGTTTTTTTTTTTTTTTTTTTTTTGCGGTACGCGGGCCTCTCACCGCTGTGGCCTCTCCCGTCGCGGAGCACAGGCTCCGGACGCGCAGGCTCAGCGTCCATGGCTCACGGGCCCAGCCGCTCCGCGGCATGTGGGATCCTCCTGGACCGGGGCACGAACCCGTGTCCCCTGCATCGGCAGGCGGACTCCCAACCACCGCGCCACCAGGGAAGCCCCAGTCTTCAGTTTTTGTATCTTTATGACCATGTAATTTCTGTTCACAGGTGATTCATGCAAGTGTACAATGGCTAGTTTTCGTTCATAAATCATTTTTTTCTCTTGAGTGGTTTTACTTCCCTGCCCAGCTTTCAGTGTTATCATTAATGTATTTATAATTAATTTAACTCCAGACTCTTCTTCACATGTCTAAATATTCTTTTGGTACATTCAGCTAAATTAGTGATTCTGTCAATTTCATCTTCCTGGTGACATCACTCCCATGTCTTTTGAGTTGCTCCAGTGTAAGCTGATTTTTCCTCAAGACCTGGTTGTACAGTTTTTAACCTGGAATCTCCTTTCAGATTTTCTTTTCTATTTTTTTGTGTCATCTTTTTTCTTGGTTTGTTTACATAGTAGCTTCTTGTGAAAGGAACACCTTTCATAGTAGCTTCCTGTGAAAGGGTGCATTTGATATAAAATTTGAGACCTGTGTCTCTGAAAATGTTTATACTTTACTCTGGAATGCTCTCTTTTTTCTCTCCTAGCGATGCTAATGAGTAGTCAGATCCATTCTAAATTTTGACCCATTATATGAAACTTTTTTGGTTTCTCTGGAAGCTTTATTAGCTGCTGCTTGTCAGTGTTCTGAAACATCTCAATGATGTTTCTTGTGAGTTTATTTTCATCTATTTGGGTATTCAGTGGAACTTTCTTCCCAAGAGGACTGTAAACCAATCTGCAGTGGTTCTGCTCTTTCTCCTGAGCACAGTGTTTGGCACATAATAGATATTTAACAATTATTCGTCGAATGAAGCTAATGCTCAGAGATCCTTTCCCACCTCTTTATATATATATATATATATATTTTAAAAATAAATAAATAAATTTATTTATTTTTGGCTGCATTGCATCTTCGTTTCTGCACGAGGGCTTTCTCTAGTTGTGGCTAGCGGGGGCTACTCTTCCTTATGGTGCATGGGCTTCTCATTGCAGTAGCTTCTCCTTTTGCGGAACATGGGTTCTAGGTGCACGGGCTTCAGTAGTTGTGGCACATGGGCTTCAGTAGTTGTGGCTCGCCGGCTCTAGAGTGCAGGCTCAGTAGTTGTGGCAGATGGGCTTAGTTGCTCTGCAGCATGTGGGATCTTCTTGGATCAGGGCTTGAACCCATGTCCCCTGCGTTGGCAGGCGGATTCTTATCCAGTGTGCCACCAGGGAAGACCCCACCTCTTTCTATTTTGCTCATTTTTCTTTGTGCTTTCTAAAGAAGGCATTTTGCAAAATTTTGAAACTCAAGACTACCTTTATTTATTGTCCGTTCCCTTTGCCTATTACATGTTTTGATTTGCTTTGTTTTTGCCAGTGCCCACGAGTTTGGGTACATTTACACTTGAGATTTTATTTACATTCAGGACTGATATCTGAAACTAAGAAAAACCTCATGATATGGTATTTTCATTTCTAGATGAAGTCTGGGAAATTGATGGTCGTATGGAATGGCATAAGGAAAATCAAGGCAAGCTAAGAAGTATGTCAAAAGGCTATCAGTGTACTGCATTTGGAAAACTATGTCTTCTTAGTACAGATTATGTTTCATCAAGACAAAAACTTCATAAATGTGTCACAAATGGAAAGAGTTTGAAATATAATACAGATTTCGGTAACAATTCTGCCGGAAAGAATCCTAATGGGTTTCATGCACATAGGGAATCGTCCTTCCATTCTAAACATGAGCAAGCTGTTATTGGGATAAAATGCTGTGAGAGTAATGAATCTGGAAAAACTGCCAACAGAAAGTCACAGCTCATATGCCAACAGATACGTATGGGAGGAAAACCCTTTCAGTGCAGTTACTGTGGGAAGGCCTTCAGCAGCAAGTCATACCTTGTGGTGCATCAGCGAACTCATGCAAAAGAAAAGCCCTACAAATGTAATGGATGTGGGAAAGAGTTCAGCAGCAAGTCCTACCTCATTGTTCATCAGAGAACTCACACAGGAGAGAAACTACATGAATGCAGTGTTTGCCAGAAAACTTTCAGTTTCAATTCACAGCTTGTTATACATCAGAGAATTCACATGCAGGAGAATTCCTATGAATGCTGTGAATGTGGGAAAGTCTTCAGTAGGAAAGACCAGCTTGTTTCACACCAGAGAACTCATTCAGGACAGAAACCCTATGGGTGTCATGACTGTGGGAAAGCTTTTGGTTTGAAATCACAACTCATTATACATCAAAGAATTCATACAGGGGAGAAACCCTATGAATGCAGTGATTGTCGGAAAGCCTTTAATACAAAGTCTAACCTCATGGTACATCAGAGAACCCACACGGGGGAGAAACCCTATGGTTGTAGTGAATGTGGGAAAGCCTTTACTTTCAAGTCACAGCTCATTGTACATCAGGGAGCACACACTGGGGTAAAACCCTATGGGTGTAATCAGTGTGGAAAAGCGTTCAGTTTGAAGTCACAACTCATTGTACATCAGAGAAGTCACACAGGAGTGAAACCCTATGGATGCATTCAATGTGGGAAAGCTTTTAGGAGTAAGTCCTACCTCATCATACATATGAGGACTCACACAGGAGAGAAACCACATGAATGCAGTGAATGCGGGAAATCCTTCAGTTTCAATTCACAACTTATTGTACATCAGAGAATTCACACAGGGGAGAATCCCTATGAATGCAGTGAATGTGGGAAAGCCTTCAGTCGGAAATACCAGCTCATTTCACACCAGAGAAGTCATGCAGGGGAGAAGCCCTATGAATGCAGTGACTGTGGGAAAACTTTTGGCTTGAAGTCACAGCTCGTGATACATCAGAGAACTCATACAGGAGAGAAACCCTTTGAATGCAGTGAATGTCAGAAAGCCTTTAATACAAAGTCGAATCTTATTGTACATCAGAGAACCCACACAGGAGAGAAACCCTATGGTTGTAATGAATGTGGGAAATCCTTTACTTTCAAGTCACAGCTCATTGTACATCAGGGAGCACACACTGGGGTGAAGCCCTATGGGTGTAATCAGTGTGGAAAAGCCTTCAGTTTGAAGTCACAGCTCATTGTACATCAGAGAAGTCACACAGGATTGAAACCTTATGGATGCATTGAATGTGGGAAAGCTTTTAGGAGCAAGTCCTACCTCATCATACATATGAGGACTCACACAGGAGAGAAACCACATGAATGCAGTGAATGCGGGAAGTCCTTCAGTTTCAATTCACAACTTATTGTACATCAGAGAATCCACACAGGGGAGAATCCCTATGAATGCAGTGAATGTGGGAAAGCCTTTAATAGAAAAGATCAGCTCATTTCACATCAGCGAACTCATGCTGGGGAAAAACCTTATGGGTGCAGTGAGTGTGGGAAAGCCTTTAGTAGCAAGTCATACCTCATTATACATATGAGAACTCATTCTGGAGAGAAACCATACGAATGCCACAAATGCGGGAAAGCCTTCATTTGGAAGTCGCTACTCATTGTACACGAGCGCACTCATGCAGGGGAAAACCCTTATAAATGCAGTCAATGTGAGAAGTCCTTCAGTGGAAAATTACGGCTCATTGTACATCAGAGAATGCACACAAGAGAGAAGCCCTATGAATGCAACGAGTGTGAAAAAGCCTTCATTAGGAAGTCTCAGCTCATTGTACATCAGAGGACTCACTCAGGGGAGAAACCCTATGGATGCAGTGAATGTGGAAAAACCTTCTCTCAGAAGTCAATTCTCAGTGCACATCAGAGGACTCATACAGGAGAGAAACCCTGTAAGTGCAGTGAATGTGGGAAGGCCTTTTGTTGGAAGTCACAGCTCATTATGCATCAGAGAACACACGCAGATGAGAAACATATTGGTGAAGTAAATGTAAGAAACTTTCTCTCAAAAGTCAATTCACAGGAATTCCCAGAAAATTTGTATAGGAGAGAAACTCTGTAAATGGAATCATCTCATTTTACACCATGTATATGTGGCATGTGGAACGCTGTTTTTTATACACACAAAAAATATCAGTACATGTGCACAAGGGACTCTATGAATTCAGTGAACCCTATGAAAGTTCTTAGCAGGAAGTCTTGTAAGTTTGTGCAGGTGAGGAACATTATGAATGAAATGAATGTCAGAAAGCCTTTTTATTTTTATTTTTTTTTTGCGGTACACGGGCTTCTCACTGCTGTGGCCTCTTCCGTTGCGGAGCACAGGCTCCGGACGCGCAGGCTCAGCGGCCATGGCCCACGGGCCCAGCCACTCTGCGGCATGTGGGATCTTCCCGGACAGGGGCACAAACCCGTGTCCCCTGCATCGGCAGGCGGACTCTCAACCACTGCGCCACCAGGGACGCCCCAGAAAGCCATTTTTTAATATGTTAACATCCACAAAGAGGAGATTCCATGATGCAAATGAATATAGAATACAGTCCTTTAAAATTCATAGTTTATTAAGAATTAGGATTTTAATGAGAGAAAACATAAATGAATGAATTGCAGGTATCGTAAGCTCATACCTTGGAGAAACCATGCTATAAGTTAGGGAAATTCTTCATCTAGGAATGACAAACTTTTAGTAAAGAAAAGAAAAAAAAAAAATTGAATGAATGAAGATCTGTGAATATTTCAGATGGGGTAAAGCCTCAGCAGGAAGGTTTATTTACTATTATTTTGATTAATTTGGAAAATAATAATTTCTTTTACAAATTAAGGGAAATTATGTTCCAAATGTTCCAAAGTTTTAGGAAATGATTGGAGAAAGTATTCAACTATCAATGATAGGTATGTTCATAGTAGAACATAAAGGTTTTTTAACCTGTATAAATAAATGTAATAATCAGGATAACAATAAGGATTACATCATAAGACCTGCAGGGATGTTTAGGTGTTATCTTCCTTTCTGTACTCTAAAATATGTTTTGTGTAGTTTTGCATATTTTTGTGAATGCCACATTTGATAGATAAATTAGCTAGATAACACCATTTTCCAGGGGTTTCTACTCTGCATAGCGACATTCTTATTTAAATACAACTCTTTACTAGAATAATATGGCATTAAAAATGCATTTCCATACTTTAAACCTTTTCTATTCTTTTGTACCCTTTGTAAATGGTCCTGAAAGCTACCTTTTTAGTTATATAATCAACATAGTGCACGTTTCATGTGATTTTGTATCTGCAATCTGTTCTGCCTTCTCTGGTTAGAACACCTTGATTTCCTTTAAGAGAATTCACAGTGTATGCACTCATGATGGGATCATCATTCAAGGTGCCCTGCCAGGAGTTGGCTGAGAGAGTTCAGAATATAAATTTTTAATGGACTCCTTGGTACAGAAAATCAAATTTAGCTTTTGTTCTCAGGTAGCATCTTAACTGCTAGTATTAATTAGTTCCTTCTATATTGATTACCCAGAATAGCTTTAATTATTGTCCCTTTTTAATCCTAGTTCACTTCTCTGTTAATTTGAACTATCTTATATCCTCTCAGTACATTTAAGTGATAGCTTTAAGTGATGCTGCTGAAGTGTGTATGTATAGCTATAGATTCAGGACGGTGAAAAGTCATTCTACTGGTTGCTTACTTACAAAGTCAGTTTTTTTTCACAGCCTTACCAATTACCTTATGTGAATGAGCATTAATCTGAAAATTAGGTTAGGCTATTTTGGAGGAATATGAGGATTCAAAACTGCAAATATTTCTGAAACACCCACTACTTTGTGCTCTTTACTTCAGTGGGGAATCCCCTCTCTTACCCAGAGAAACTGCATCTTCCTTGAAGGACGTAGTCAATGATTTCTGAATCCCAAGTCCTTATGTGTTCAGCTCATTATTATTATCCAGTGTCAATAGACCTGGGGTGAAGAATGATGATTTACAGAAGGGAAGAGAAGGCTTGCATAAGGAAAGAATTTCAGATATCTGCTAGAGTCTATCCCTTAAACCTGGAAAATATCATGAATGTGTATTTTGTCATTGATGTTCCAAGGAAGATACATACACAAAATAAAGAATAAACACATATTCTGTTTCCTACTATCCAGGGTCAATTAGATTTTAAAGGTGCTGTATTGTTTGATGCAAATCCACATTCAGCCTCTCCCATTCGAAGCCAGAGATGTCAGCATAATGTTGAAGGCATAAATCAAATACTGTGTGAAAGGATAATGCTGGATTGGGTCTGATTTTAAATGAAATGGAAAATTTTCCAGATAAATGAAACTTAACAAAAATCAACAGATCAGCAACAAGTAAACAAAATAGGAAAGTTAAAAATTGAATTTCTGGCTCAAAAATCTACTTAGTTCCTCAAACTCTGCCCCAGCCCCAGAAAAGAGGTTCCAGAGACTTTCAGTAATAGTTGATAATTTTCAGGAAAGTTAAAGGAAAGATAATTATAACACTTTATAATATTTCCCAGGAAGTAGACATTTTGGGGGGAATTGACAAAGTCATTTGTGAACATAGATTTAAAAATCCTAAATGGAATTACAGCAAAAATGCATCTAGTAATGTAGTGTTTTTAATTTTTTTAAGTCATGACATTATTAAGTATGGCAGACTGTTAGTAGTGAACCCAATATTTCTTCATTACCAACAGTATCACCGTATTTTTCATAATGGTGATGTGCTCAGCTAAAAAGCTGCATTTCTCCATTCTTTTTGTAGCTAAGTGTGATCATGCTGCTAATTCTGAGTAATGAAATGTTCATAGAAGTTACCGAGAGGGATAATGGGAAGGTTTTTCAAAAGGAAAACAAGTGGGGAAAGCCCCCGAGTGTGCTTTCATATTTTCTTTTTAATATGCAACACGCTGGATGTTCGGAGACTCAGCAGCCATCTTTGAACCTGAATTCCTCTTGAGGGTGGAAGCTGTCTGCTTGAGTGCAGTAGAGAGATAAGAGTGATGTGGCTCTCTGGTAATAATGGAGCTGCTGTGCCAACCCTAGACCACCAAGTCTGGGCATATTTTTACACAAAAGAGAGATGAGCTGTCTTGTTCACGGCATCTTTTCTTTTTTCATTGGGAGGAGAGTTGGTTCTGTTATGTGCACCTGAATCTGATCCTAATTAAAACACATTAGGGTGTTTGGAAGATTTAATATTAGAAAATCTTTTTGTAAAATTAACCACACTACCAGAAAAAAGCCATATGAGTATCTCAGTATGTATAGATAAATCATTTGATGGGCTGTAATACCCACAGATGATTTAAAAATGTTATTAAATTAGAGATAGAAATTAACTCCTTTAACTTTGCAAGGAGTATGTTCCAAAAACTGACAAATGTCATATTTAATGATAAAACAGTAGATGTATACCTTTAAATTAAGAAAAAGAATGCCCATCAATTTTATTGAGCAATATAATGGCAGTTCTACCCAATATGTGAGAACAGAAAGTTGTAAGGAATTGGGGTTTGGGGCAGAAACAAAAACCCTATTGTTTGCACATGTGATTGTCTATTTAGAAAAACCAAAATAAACTACAGGCAAATATTTAAACTACAGGCTGTAAGGCAAGGAGTTGTTTTGCACAGCTCTGAGAGCTGGCAGCTTGGCTGTGAGCACAAGCAAATCTCTACAATGTCTCCATGCTCAGATTCCAGGCCCTGCTGAGGGAAACATTCTGATTTGCCCTCAAAATATCTGAAAGCAGTTTTGCACTAACTCAACCAAAACCTTCAACAAAGCTCAGTCAGCTGAAATACAGATCAGATTGATTCAGCCCCACCTTATCTCCCAGCCTAAGAGCTGACATTAGAAAATATGTACCCTTTTCTGGAAGTAAATATATATTCAAAGAGCAAAGAAAATTATCGGGAATATATAGGTACCTTATACAATGAAAAGCATCATCTTACCAAAAAGACAATCCTAAATGTGCATGCACTTAACAAGAAAGCTTCAAAATCATGCAAAAACAGAGCTGAAATGAGAAATACACTCTACCATTTTAGTTGGACACTTCAACAGTTATTTCTCAGTAACATAACTTGGAGACCAAAAATCAGCAAGGCTATATAGAAGCACTGAATAATGCGATCAATAAAGTAGACCTGGTAGACATGTCTAGAATATCCAACAGCAGAGTATGTATTCTTTTCAATTAGCTGTGAAGCATTCATCAATACAGGTCATGTCCTAAGTCATTAATCTTAACATTTTTAAAATAATTGAAACCATTCAAAATTTCTTCCATCTATAGTGCAGTTTAACAAGAAACCAATTGCAACAAGAACAGAAAAATCGACAAACACTTGGAAATTAAGCAGCACAATTCTAAGTAATTCATGGCTCCAAGAAATTTCAAGAAAAATATGGGAAATATTTTGAATTATTACATACAACATGTACAAATTGAAATACAACATATCGAATTTTTTGAGATGCAGAAAAAGCAGTGTGTAGAGGGAAATTAATGGCACTAAATGCTTACATTAGAAAAGAATAAGGGTCTCACATCAATAATCTAAAGTCCTAAAGGAACTAGGAAAAGAAGAGTAAAGCCCAATGTAAATAGGAATGAAATAGTAAGGATCAGACCAGAAACCAGTGAAACAAAAACAATGGAAGGGGTAAGCAACACAAAACACAAATTTGACAACTGTGATGGACTAAATTCTTGAAAGACACAAACCACCAAAACTTAATATGAAATGGGTAACCTGAATAGTGCTACATTTATTAAAGAAATTCATAGTTAAAATTCTCCCAACAAAGAAAAATCCAGGCTCGTATCATTTCACTGGTGATTTCTATCAAACATTTAAGAAAGAAGTAATAGCCATTCTATACTAACTCTTCCAGAAAACAGATGACAAATAATTCTTAACCGATTTTATGAAATCAGTGTCACACTGATTAAAAGAAAAAACTACAAATTTTTAAAAAAGTACAAACGTTCTTCATGAACATAGATGTCAAAAGCCTCAATATTATTTAATTAAATCCAGTAATATATAAAAGGGTAATACATGAAGGCAAATTTGAGTTTATCTTGGGAATACAAAGCTGAGGCTGATTCAATATTCAAAATCCAATCACTAATTCATACCTGACCGACTAAAAAATAAAAATCATATGGTCACATCAACAGGTGTAGTAAAAGCATTTGTTCAAATTCCACAGCACTCATGATAAAAAACCTCAGAAAAATGGGAATAGGAAGTAGCTTCATCAAAGTAATAAAGCACATCTGAAAAATGTCTACAGCAGGGATCCCCAACCCCCAGGGGGCACCACAGTACTGGTACTGGTCAGCGGCATGTTAGGAACTGGGCCACACAACAAGAGGTGAGCAGCAGGCGAGTAAGCGTAGCTTCATCTGCTGCTCCCCATCAATTGCATTACCTCCTGAAGCATTCCCCCACCCCCTGGTCCATGGAAGAATTGTCTTCCGTGAAACTGGTCCCTGGTGCCAAAAAGGTTGGGGACCGCTGGTCCACAATTAATATCATAATGGTGAAAGAGTGAATAGCTTCCCTTAAGATTGAGAACAAGTCAATTATATCCACTCTCACCACCCTGTTTCAGCATTGTACTGGAAGACTTAGCTGACTGCATAAGGCAAGAAAAATAAAAAGATACAGATTGGAAAGGAAGAACGACAACTATTCAGAGACAGCATGACTGCCTTCATTCAAACTCCATTTAAAACTTTACACACACACTAAAAAAGCCACCATAACAAGTCAATTTAGCAAGACAGCAAAATGTAAAGTCAATATTCAAAAATCAGTTCTATTTTTACATACTTGCAATATACAATGGAAAATTAGGGTTAAAATGCACAGCTATTTATGATAGCACCAAAAACCATGGAATAGTTACATGTGAGTGACATGAAAGGTATGCTGAGAACAACAATGAAGAAGGGAATAATAATGACCTGGACAATGGGAGGAGGTGCCCTGTTAATGGACTGGAAGATTCAATGTCGCTAAAGTGTCAGTGTTCTCCACATGGATTTTTAGACTCAATCCCATTCCAATAAAATTCCCAGGAAGATTTTCTGTGAAAACTGACAAACTGATTCTAACATTCATGTGGAATAGCAAAGGAACTAGAATACTCACAATTTTGAATAGGAAAAACAAAGTTGCAAGACATATACTCTTTGATTTCCAGGCCTGTCATTAAGCTACAGCAGCTATGACAGTGTGGTATTGTGAAAGGACAGACATATAGATTAGTGAAACAAGCGAGTCCTGAATAAAACTACACACTACATAGTGAACTGATTTTTGTCAAAGTTACAAAATCAATTCATTGGAAAGAGAATAGTCTTTACAAAGAAAATGGTGCTGAAACACTTGCACGTCTGTTTGAGAAAAATATGTGTCTTGGTCTATACTTATACCATATACAAAAATTAATTTTTTGAGGAATATACTAGAGGTTGAGCATCCTGCTAAAGGGCTGATGGTGAGCATATAATTAATTTTACATCTAAGACCAAAATGAGTGTTGAGCAAAGATGGAAGAATACTATATATTTTCTGGTAAAGTAAGAATATGAACTGAGTGTAAGAAGAGGAAAGAGGGTTGGGGGAAGTAAGATACTGCCATTGATATTAGGAGGAAAGCAAAGGGTACCACTTTAGCTGTTAGGCTGATAATAACAGATGGAGAAAAGTGGGATTCAGGGCACTATAAGAAGATATAAAAGTAACAACTGGAACAATATGAAGCCTAAATTAGAAAAGAAATTATTTGAAAGAACAAAACCACACAGAAGAAAAAAGTAAATATAAATAGGTTACACTGAAATAATGGAGGGGGCCGGAGAAAAACCATTTATGGTGGGTGAATTCCAACTGAAAAATGCAGAAGAAATGATGAAATTAGAAAATTGTTATTAGGCAGCCACTATAGTAAAGATTGTTTCAGGCAGGAATTAATGAATACTAAAACTTGTAAGCAAAAATATTATGAGGAAAAAATACTAGTCTCAAAGTATTTTCCTCTCAGATACTTTTTTTTTTTTTTTCCGGTACGGGGGCCTCTCACTGTTGTGGCCTCTACCGCTGTGGAGCACAGGCTCAGGACACGCAGGTCCAGCGGCCATGGCTCGCGGGCCCAGCCGCTCCACGGCATGTGGGAGTCTCCCGGACCGGGGCACGAACCCGTGTCCCCTGCATCGGCAGGCAGACTCTCAACCACTGTGCCACCAGGGAAGCCCTCAGATACTTCTTAGTTACAAAAATAGTAATGTTAGGTTGAGAAATTTCAGAAATTAGGAAATATTTTTACATAAATGATGGTAAAATACAGTGGTAAAAAGTGAAGGAAAATGTATAGCTTTAATATATGAAGAAAAAGGTTGAAAACCAATTATCTAGCCTTCTATTTCAGGACGCCACAAAAGAAAAGCAAATTAAACTCAGAGAAAGTAGCAGGAAGGCAATAATGAAGAGCAGAAATTGATTAAATAGGAACCAAATGTACAAAAGATAAATTGCCACTGAAAGTTGATTCTTTGATTAATAAAATTCACTTCTGACCAAGAAAAAGCAAGACAGGGAAGCAGCTGCATAGCACAGGGAGATCAGCTCGGTGCTTTGTGACCACCTAGAGGGGTGGTAGAGGGAGGGTGGGAGGGAGATGCAAGAGGGAGGGGCTATGGGGATATATGTATATGTATAGCTGATGCACTTTGATATAAAGCAGAAACTAACCATTGTAAGCAATTTTACTCCAATAAAGATGTTAAAATAAAATACTGGGAAAAAAAAGAAAAAAAACGCAAGAGGAAAAAAATACATTGCCAGTATCCAATATGAAATGGGATATCACAACAGATTTTACATGAAAGTAAATAAAGTAAATGTAAAAGAAGGTTATGCAATAGGCAAACACATTTGACAGTTTAGATAGTAAGGACAAATTCCTTAGAAATCACAACTTAAATTGGATATAAGAAGAAATAAAAAACAAATCAGTCCTAAATCTATTGAAGAAATTGAATCTAAAATTAAAAATCTTTCCACAAAGAGGGGCTTCCCTAGTGGCGCAGTGGTTGAGAGTCTGCCTGCCGATGCAGGGGACACGGGTTCGTGCCCCGGTCCGGGAAGATCCCACATGCCGTGGAGCGGCTGGGCCTGGCTAGGCCCGGCAAGGCCCGTGAGCCATGGCTGCTGAGTCTGTGCGTCCGGAGCCTGTGCTCCGCAGCGGTAGAGGCCCACGTACTGCAAAAAAAACAAAAACAAAAACAAAAAACTTTTTCACAAAGAAAGCTTGAAGTCTAGATGCCTTCCCTAGTGAATTCTTCTGAAATTTAAAGAAGAAATAATTCCAATTCTATAAAATTTTCCAGGGAATAGAAAAAGTGAGAGAACGCTTCCCAATACTTTTTTTGTGTGTGTGGTACGCGGGCCTTTCACTGTTGTGGCCTCTCCCGTTGTGGAGCACAGGCTCCGGACGCGCAGGCTCAGCGGCCATGGCTCACGGGCCCAGCTGCTCTGCGGCACATGGGATCTTCCCGGACCGGGGCACGAACCCGTGTCCCCTGCATCAGCAGGCGGACTCTCAACCACTGCGACCAGGGAAGCCCCCAGTACTTTTTTTGAGACCTGCATAACTTTGGTGCCAAAATTCAACAAACACACTAGAAAAAAATGAAAATGTAGACATTTATTTCTCAAGAACAGAGATGCAAAAATCCTAAACAGTGAATTAACAGATGGAATCTAGTGAGATATAAAAATTATATCATGATCAAGTATGGTTTATTGTATCCATGCAAGGATGGTTTAATGTTAAAAAAAACAAACCAACCCCCAAAACGGGGGATTTCCCTGGTGGTCCATTGGTTAAGACTCCACGCTTCCAGTGCAGGGGGCACAGGTTTGATCCTGGTCAGGGAACTAAGATCCCACATGCCGCGTGGTGCAGCCAAAACAAACAACCCACACACACTGAGATCCATTACAGTTACAGAATAAGGGAGAAAAACCAACCCGAGATGCAGAAAAAAAGTAAGTGATGAAATTAAACAGGTATTTATAGCAAAAGCTCTTAAATCTAGTAATAGAGAGGAACTTCCTTAATATGATAAAGCATATTTACAAAAGAAATCTATCACAGACACTTCATGTTGCAAACACATCATGATTTCATTTCATGATACTTAATGCTCTCTCCTTGCATATAAGAATAGAAAAAAATTATAACTATTACCTGTTTAATTCAACATTGGAAAGAAAGAAAACTTAGCCATTCCTACACAGTATGTTTATGTATTTAGAAAACCAAAAAAAACCTGAAGATAAACTGTTAGAATTAAGTGAATTTAGCAGAGTTGCTAGGTAGAATGTCAGTATACAAAAGTCAACTGTATTTCTGTATATTACAAAACAATTAGATAATTGAACTAAAAGTACTATTGACAATACAGCAAAAATACTGAATGATTAGAAATAAGTCTAAAGAAAGGTGTGAAAAGCCTCTATACAGAAAACTGCAAAATATTGCTTGAAATTTCATAAACGAGCCCTATTTTGTATTTGTGGATTGGGAGATTCAATATTGTTCTCAAACATTTCCCAGGGACTTCCCAGTGCAGTGGCTGACAATCTGCCTGCCAATGCTGGGGACACAGGCTCGAGCCCTGGTCTCAGGAGATCCCACATGCCGTGGAGCAACTAAGGCCATGCACCACAACTACTGAGCCTGCGCTCTAGAGCCCGCGAGCCACAACTACTGAGCACACGTGCCACAACTACTGAAGCCCATGTGCCTAGAGCCCATGCTCCACAAGAGAACCACCACAATGAGAAGCCCGCAGAGCACAACGAAGAGTAGCCCACACTCGCTGCAACTAGAGAAAGCCTGCACACAACAACGAAGAACCAAGGCAGTCAAAACTAACTAAATAAATAAATTTATATTAAGAAAACTTCCCAAATTGATCTATAAATTCAGTGCCATCTGAGAGTCCTAGTTGATGCACTTTTGTCAAAATTAACAAGCCGATTCTGAAATTCATGTAAAACTGCAAAGGGTGAAGCATACCAAAGACAAAGAGGAGGAAAACTGAAGGATACACAATGAATATCAACTTATCCCGTGATTAAAATAGTATGGTTTTGTGTAAAGTTAGACAAACAGAC